>CABFOW010002261.1:78499-108305 GCA_902141385.1 Timema californicum | reverse complement strand
ATAGCTATCTCTTCCTCCTGGTGACAATCTAGTTTATATAGGTATCTCTTCCTCCTGGTGAACATCTAGTTTATATAGCTATTTCTTCCTCCTGGTGACAATCTAGTTTATATAGCTATCTCTTCCTCCTGGTGAAAATCTAGTTTATATATCTATCTCTTCCTCCTGGTGAACATCTAGTTGATATAGCTATCTCTTCTTCCTGGTGACCATCTAGTTTATATAGCTATCTCTTCTTCCTGGTGACCATCTAGTTTATATAGCTATCTATTCCTCCTGGTGAACATCTAGTTTCTATAGCTATCTCTCCTTCCTGGTGACCATCTAGTTTATATAGCTATCTCTTCCTCCTGGTGACAATCTAGTTTATATAGGTATCTCTTCCTCCTGGTGAACATCTAGTTTATATAGCTATCTCTTCCTCCTGGTGACAATCTAGTTTATATAGCTATCTCTTCTTCCTGGTGACCATCTAGTTTATATAGGTATCTCTTCTTCCTGGTGAACATCTAGTTTATATAGCTATCTCTTCCTCCTGGTGACCATCTAGTTTATATAGCTATCTCTTCTTCCTGGTGACCATCTAGTTTATATAGCTATCTCTTCGTCCTGGTGAACATCTAGTTTATATAGCTATCTCTTCTTCATGGTGACCATCTAGTTTATATAGCTATCTCTTCCTCCTGTTGACCATCTAGTTTATATAGCTATCTCTTCTTCATGGTGACCATCTAGTTGATCTAGTTATCTCTTCTTCCTGGTTACCATCTCGACTTTATTGGATGACCAAGAATTGCACAATAATCATAATATACACTAATAAGTGTTACTTGCTTTTAAAGGTTGCCACAACTAAACCATAATAAATTAATTACAATAATACTACTTACACATGTAGTTAGTTCAATCAGGTAACTTTAAATATCCAAAAATACGTTCGAAAAGAATGTGTAAGGCAACGTGTCTAAGTTTGAAAAAATTACTTCTAGAGAAGAGGTGCTTAACATCAAAGGTCCTACTTTCAAATTGCTCTAAACTTACATTTTTAAAATATAAATTCAAAGTGGTCCATGTTTGATTAAGATGAAAGAAATTGATTTTCTATCAAACGTTGTGTAACCATAAATCTTAATCAAAAGATAATATTTATGTAAACATAAAAATTAGAATGTGTGTTAAAAAATATTATAGTTAGATATAGGAATCGAAATAAGTGTCATTGTTCAATATAATTAAATACACTTACGTGAACATATATGCATAGTGTTCCTAGCACTTATACTATCCAGATTTCAAATGCAAGAATTATCAGATACAAATATTTACTATAATTTTTGACAATCAAAAACATATAGAAATTAGATACTCCTAGAAACATTACAATGCCTGAAGAAAAGATATTATATTATAAAAATATATTTATTTAAATTAAAATACAGTTTATTTAAAGTGTGTTCGAGAGATATAACTATCCTTCTGTGATTGGCGCTGTTGCATTTTCGTAACAGCTGTGAAAAATTATAGTTAAAGATAAATAAGTTAGATCCCCTCCAAGTATTCATCAATTAGTTCCTGCTGCGTAGTATTATTTTATCAAATATTCAAAAAAATGTTTATTTCCTGAGATAGGCCTACGGGAGTGTTAACTCGCAACATACAGGAAGGTTGTGAATAAGCAATGGTGCCAGTCGTGATGTCATATGTCTGGCTCAATGCCGCCGGATGTTTACAGTGCAAGTTCTATTACGTGTCTGAAATTTATATCAAGTTGCTTTAATTTTATGTAGTTTTTATTAACGTGCGGTCGTTATTATATATAAAATTACGAATTGAAGGAAGGAACTCAAGCAATAAAGGTCTCTTTTCAACAAACATTTAAGTAGCGCCTTAAAATAATCTTTCTTGTAATGTTTTTTCTGTTCAAAATACGTCCTAATTGAAACTCATAATATATTATTGTTATATATTTTGTAGACTAGCTTACAAATTTTTAAGTAATGTATTTTTGTATTTATCAATTACTGTGTAAATAATTTATTCTAATAATATGCTACGTTTTAGTAAAAGTTTAACATTATTGTAACTTTCTTATTTTTTAAAAATTACAAAATTATAATTATTTCAAATATGTATTTAATAATATTGCTTAGTTAATATTAGTATGTATTAACGTATGTTTTATTATTATTATTATTTAGAACATTATAGGATGTTGCAACAATGCAACGGCACAAGTTTTCATGTAATTTTTTTAGCGATGGTGCCCGAAGGTAATTGTACATTTTTTCTAACTCATCCATACCATGCTTAGTAAAAAATTATAATTCTTTAACTAATAAGATTAATAAGCACTATATTGTTCCATAATTTTTTAACAAATCTTGATTAAATTGTAAGTAAATTCAACAAGACTGTGCAAATCAAAATACATTTAATAGTTAATTATAAACATCTCCATTCATAGGATGTTTTATATTGTAATTATATTTAATTTGTAAGTTATATGATAAGATAAGGGTTTCATCACATAAGGAATTATTAGTTAAAGGTATTATGTACTCTTAAATTCTACCTTCTGCCTCCCTAACACATTAGCGTAGTTAGTTCATATGCGTATAACCTGAACGGGCAGACATTCACGTTGACAAAATAAGCTATTGTACAGAAGAGTCGATCAATCAATTTTATGCTTTGTGTTTATCATTTTTACCAAAGTTAAATAAGTCAGGAATAAGAGGAAAGAAATTTAGTGTAATCGTTGACTGATTATATTTTAATAATATATTTTAAACAAACCAGAGTAAGTTTATCTGAACCAAAATCAACTTCCCATGGAAATAAAATGAAATTACGTGACATAATATTGGAGATATTAGTCAGGAGGTAGGTAATTGGACTTAATCTATAAAATTAGTTCAGGCATGCCAATAGGCACGTTTTTGTGGTTGACCTGGTATCAATGTTAACGAAATGATTATAACCGAGATTATACCAGATCTTGGTTTGGTAACGCTTTCCTTGACCAAACCCCCCTCGGTGGTGTAGTTGGCTAACGCGCTTGTCGTGTTGAGCCCGACTGCTGAGGACGGGGAGATCGAGGTTCGAATCTCGGTNTGAGGACGGGGAGATCGAGGTTCGAATCTCGGTCGCGTGAACTGGGGGCGGTTTTTCCTAAATGGTTTTCCACTCTCCCTCCACGCAAATGCGGGCTCACTCCTCTAATTCAACCTTCCCAATTCCCAATCCATTAGAGTAATTAGTACCTAAAGCGTATAACCCGAACGGGTAGTAAGACGCGGTGCTAAATATTATTATTATTATTATTATTATTATTATTATACTTGACCAAACTAAACAGTATGGTTACGGCCAATGAGTCGAGAATTTGTGTTCCAATTTCAAAACAGGATCACTTCTTATGTTAAGTTTAAACGACTATAACTTGGTAGTCATACCTTATTTTACTCCCAGGAGAGAGGGAGGTTGAAATGTACCAGAATTTGCGTGGAGGGAGAGGGGTAAACAATTGAGAACAAATCACCTTTAATACACCCAACTGGTATTCGAAACCCAATATCTCTTAACCAGCAGTCAAGTCTGTTGTGAAAACGAAAACGATGCCCTTAACCCTAAACGGTAATTCCTCACTCCCACATTGATCCCCTGCAGTTCTACTGTTATATAGTCCCGCCATACGTAGTTGTATCAGTTATAGCATCCTTGATATCTCACGGCGCTTTCTTTGGCTTTGATAAACGTATTCCACTTGGTGGGTTGGTTGAGATTGCGAGCTAAGGCCAGTGTTGTTGCACTTTTTATAGCATATATAATATATGTAATTCTACTATATATATATATATATNATATATATATATATATATATATAATTGCTCCAGTGGAAACATAAGAGTTTAATTTTCTTCACATGGTGATATCAATGGTTTTTAGTATTTGCCATGAGAGTAGCATCATTAGATTTTTTTTAACGAAGAGAAAAGGTTGTCATACAATTCTGGGACACATTTCAAAAACTATTGATATCACCACATGAAGAAAATTAAACTCTTTGTTTCCACGGGATAATTATTTGGTTTATTTTGGCCTAAATAATATTTTGCTATAAAAACAGCAAAAGCATCGGATTTTCTTGCGTTTACCCCCTTTAATCCCACCTTAATGGGGCCGAGGTCGTAAGCAGCCACTCGCGCATGCGTGGGAAACAACAGTAGTGTGCAAATTATTTGGGACAAGTTTATATTTTCATTAAATTGTCATATTACCAAGGGTTGTTGGTTTAATCCAGTTTTAACTGCTTTCGGATATTTTTGGAGGCTGACCTTGAAAAACATAAACCTGTTTTCACTCTTTTTATAATATTGAAACAATTTTACTTACAGTTGAGTGCTGGAGTCAGTGAAAAAAGTATGTTGTTTTCTGCTTTATTTTGCTAGTATTTGATTGTGTGCGTATAAATGTACATTACTCCCAAAAAAGAGGGCAAAGATTGTTGCTCATTAGGAGCACACTTTTATGATTTTGAGAGATATTTTTCTGCTATTTATGTAGAAAAATATAGTGTTTCCATGATAATAAACACACATACAAATTTGGGATTGTTGTGTCCAAAAATAAAAGGAAAGCGTGGGATAAAACTAAATACAATACGAAGAGATTAGAAAAATTATATTAAGAAATAGTTAAATTAACCCAAGTAATACAAGAAAGGACCTTCAGAGAGATTTGTTAACAACTTATATACACAATGATTCGTCAACAGTACGGTGCAGGTTTCTTGAAATAGGGTGGAAGGATAGAAATCCAATAAAAAAAGAGCCTTTTATGATATCTGCTACAAAGAAGAAATTTTTTGGCATGGGCAAAAAAGGCAAATCCTGGAGTGCGATTACTGGAGAATGATAGTTTTATCTGATGATACTTTTTTTTGACCAAGGATAAAAGCCAACCGTTGTTATAAGAAGTAATGATGAACCAATCAGAAATGTATATCTTCAACAGATTGTGAAACACCCTCCCAAAATGATGTTTTGGAGTTATTTTACATCAAGTGGGCTTGGAAGTCTAAGTACCGGTTGAGGGGATGATGAATTAATCAAACTATATCGAAATTAAAAAAGGATAATTGTGCCATTCAAGCAGATCTTTGCTGACACTAATGGCACATTCCAGCATGATCTTTCCTCATGTCACAATTCAAAATCAGTCATGAAATTCATCCAGGAAAACAACATATCTCTCCTTTATTTACCTGGAAATTCTCCGGACTTAAACCCTTTTGAGAATGTGTGGAGTATTCTCAATAAATGACTTGGAAAAATGGACTGTCCAACAAATTCATGCTTAGTAACTAGAGTAATAACGTCGTAGTTTCATGATGAGCAAGTGAAAAACATTTGTTCTAGACTGGTTGAGTCAATGCCTAAATGTATTTAAGAAGTCATTGCAGCTAAAATAGGGCCCATTTTATACTAATTTAAAGTAAAATAACTGTAATTAAAATTGTTTTTATAAAAACATACATCCATGTGAAATTTTATGTTGTCCTAATTAATTTGCACACTATTGTATGAAGGAAACACTACCCTCAGTACACGCGGAAGGAATTCGAACCCCGACCTCCCCCTTTCTAGTAATTCAGTCTAACATCATAGCACCAGTATCGGTGGTTGCATGATATAATGCTTTACACTAGTGTTAGACTGAAGGATCTGTGAAGTGGAAGTCAGGGTTTAGATCATTATCAAATGTACGTAAAGTGGTGTTTCCTAAATAACTTCCCACTACTCTTTCTACGCCATATTATTTACATTTAGCATACTTTTTTACTTTACTCATCCCTACTCAATTGGCTTAATTAATGTACGCGTTATCCTGAACGGGTACTAAGACGTGGAGAAAAAAACTACCAAAACACGAGAGTGACGCGTTAGCTCATGATGCGGGTATTATTATATATACTATTGCATGAATAAACCAACCATAATATTTGTTGGACCTTGGGCATAGTAGGTGTCACGGGTGGAGAGACGAAACACCCTCATTCCACTTGTAAGATGGGAGGGGACGGAGTCAGCACTGCTGACGGGGCGAAGGTCGTGGTAAGACAGACAGACAGATGGACAGTAATTACAGCCGGGTCCTGCTAGGAGAGACGGGCGGGCATACCAAGTAAAACTGAGGACAAGACACACATCGCTATGCAAGAATAGAGAGGGAGCTTCTAACGTGGCTCAGTGGTTCGGTCAGCCTCTTACCACACATACAGGAGTGTTATGTGATAGTGTAAAAATAAGAAAATAACTAAAGTTTCGCAAAATGTTACAGTACAGTAAATGGTTTGTTAAAAAATATATAACTACTCATTAAAACAAAAACAACAATGTGACATTAAAATGAGATATGCCAATTGTGAGTCAGGAACTACTATTATATTTTCATAATGCAAATTTATAAGTAATTTACGTTAATTTATGAATGTATGGACGATATTATAACAGGTTTGTTAGTATTGTAAAATATGTTGCTCAGATCGAAAAAAAAATCTTGAGTTGTAGTTTTGACCAAAATCATCAAACGTTTGAACAGTCGCTGGGGTTTATTACAAACACGGTCATTTGGACAAACAAACAAAAAATCTTTTTTTCCCCTAGGTACGATGAATAGTTAATATTTATTTTAAACTAATTCTGTTAACTTATCAGACCTGACAAATAGGAATAAGGAATTAGTATAAAATATTTGTAAAATATTGAAGTATAGCCTATACATTACTGTAGAATATTACCACACTGCGAAAAATAATAGATATGCAATTTTTAAATTAGCTACAGTCTTCTTACTAAGATTTTAATTATTTCTTCCAAACAGAACACGTTCACTTGTATTTATGATTTTAAATTATCAAATTGGATACTAATTATCGTTGAATTTATCTCTCCCAAGGTCGTTTTTGACTTAAAGGTTGGAGTTGGAATACTAGTGTAATGCTCCGGGAGTGCAGGTACATTTCTCCAAGAAACCCTACTTGTCCCTAAATAAGATATTAAACCAATATTAATGTGTATGCTAATCTTAATGATTAAACAATATAGGTCACTAACTAAATAACACATCATTATATATCGAATACTCTGGAAAATCCTTGGATATAGTGTTGTGTTTCATTCTAGTGAGCTCCATTTTAATATCAGGACAGCCCTCATGGATCAGTTTATGGTACACATTAATTAAACATTTAGTATTTGATATATCCAGGAATAAATTAATACCAGTGGATCGTTGAAAGGATTACTGCTTATCCCGCTAAAATTTACTCAAATCTAATGATTGGGACAAGTTCTATAGAATAAGGCCTATCTTGATTTTCTATTTGAAGGCTCACTTGCCAAATGCTATCAACTTTCCATGGATGTTGAGCTCTCGGTTTTTGATTTCAAGAGCAACGTATGTTTTCCCCTTCACGCCACGATGATAGCTTTAAAACGACCCCTCTACCAGCTCTCTATCTATTTGATGCACCATATCAATCACGTTAGAATGGAGCTATTATTTTTAACCAAAGATAAATATTCTATATACTTATATACATACTGTACATACACAAATAATGGTTTCCATGGTGATGAAAACAAAGAATAATTGTATTTATTTAGCACCGCATTTTACTACCCGTTCGGGTTATACGCTTAAGTACTAATTACGTTAATGGATTAGGAATTGATAAGGTTGAGTTTAGAGGAAGGGAACCCGCATTTGCGTGGCGGGAGAGTGGAAAACCGTTAAGGACCCCCCTCCCCCAGTTCACCCAACTGAGATTCGAATCTCGATCTTCGCGTGCTCAGCAGTCAAGCTCAACACGAAACTAGCACTTTAGCTAACTACTCGACCAATGCGGTTAATAATTGTACAGGTGAGCCACCGTTCACATAGCAGGACAATATGGAAGATTTTCTAGTATAATTGGGCTTTAGTTTTAGGCTATTACTGTGGGTTTTTTTTCTGCATCTTGTACCTCTAACCTTTAAAATGAGTGTTCGTTGGTAAAATTTGATTAAACCGTTTTCTTTTGATATCAATTAAAGGAAAAGAGTTTAATTGCATTGATAGAGATGATTGTCTGGGTGCCGAGACTGGGAATAAACCTTCACTAGTGATAGAACAGTGATAAGGATGCCAAGCCCATAGGAAGTGATAGAACAGTGATATGTGGCTTATTTTGTGCTCCATCTCATATATTATGTCAGTGAGATCTTCATGGTTTTATTACTAACATAGGGATGACCAATGTCGAATTAAAAAAAAATTATCCGCATTTTTGTGGATGGAGAAGGATACTGAAACCATTTAGGAAATTCACATAAATATACTAATCCAGTATTCAAACACCAAACCTTCTTATCATTATAAAACCATACCATGTATGACTGTCGACGTTCTTTGTCCGTGCGTCCATCGGTGAGGGGTAATTCTATTGTTTGCCAACCAGTTCATTGCGTACACGTGTGAAGGGTTAATACCCAATGGCGGTCACAGTTTGTAACGTGGCCTGAGATGACCCATTAAATAGTGTGAACGGCCTCCTTAAGGGCCACAACGCAATCGTAGTTCTATTCCGCGAGGTTAAAAACCTTCATATATAGAGTTTACTACACCATGTTGATAGTCCTTCTGTAGAGACAAAACCGTAAATAACACCTTGACGCTTTCAATGGAGGAATAATTGAAGTAGAGTGGTTGAAAAGGGGTGGTCACAGTTAGATACTTTCAAGGAAGTGGCCTGCTTGAAGGAAATATCCTCACATTCCATCATTCGTTATATGAATCACAATTATGATTTCTAAAGATTCCAAACACAAAAACTATCCTCAATTATATTAAAATGTCTGCTGTGACCTTGAAAAAACTGCCTTTATTTGTTTGAAAAAGGCTATATGCTCATATTACAGGTATTAACTTTTGTGAAAATAAGCTAAACTCCCATTTAATGGGTCTTTTTATATTACAAAACTTAAAATGAGAGGTTTTTGATCCTTTAAGGAAACTTTGAAACCATTCTTCCATGATTTGGCTCTAACCATATTTTAAAATAATAAACTACTTGTAAAATAACGCGAGATTTATTGACAACTATTTCACTATATTTTAAAAAAACAGGGTCTTCACAACGACGCCCAGCATCGTGCTGACCAACGCTTATGATTGGCGGAATCACTGTTGTGACGTCATAGCTCCCTAAGATTTTATCGCATGACAGTTTTCACAACTAGGACGCCCCTCCTTTGATTTTTTGATGATGTGTGTGTGTTGGTTTTATCCTGACAGGGTACTCACAAGCATTCTAGCTTGACGTCCTCCTCTGCGCTTGTGCATAGGTGCCAGATGTATTCTCAGCGCAGCGTTGCAATAAAGCCCCGAACATCTTGTGACCATGCGGGTTAGAGATGGGCGAAAAGGGGACTTTACGATATCGGTGAATACAGTGACTGTGATTTTAAAATATCGGGGATTCATACCAGTGATTTTTCACTGTGACTGGTACTAGCAGTGTCTTGATGGACCGATATTTGTTTACTTTCCAACCACGGTTCAAGCTAGTATTTAGCTGCTGTCCGAGTAGGCGAGTACAATCGAATATTGAGTATGGAGTATTTATGAGTATTGAGTATTGGGTATTTAGTATTTACTCGAATAGTTCCATGAGCATCGTTTGGAATAAAACTAATTACTCGGGTGTTTGGCAGTTTGCTATGGAAATCGATACTTAAAGGCCTAACATAATCTCTTCCTGTCGGCACTGACATTGACATTATTGACATACAGCTACCTAATCTTCAAGTTTCATCTGGGTTTCATGTTGCCTGACTAATGTACAGTCAATACAATACAAAAGTATGCGTTTTAAGATGTTTCATATAGTTGATAAAAAGAGAAAGCAAAAAATGTTATGTAATTTGGGTAAAATTAGTAGTCCAACAAATATTATGTTAAACTTTAATACCAATATTAAAACTTATTTGACGTACTATGAGAAACTCTTGCAATTGTGTAATTTATATAGTGATCTGTTTTACCACAATTAAAATTTATGTGAAATTAAAAATGAACATAACATAATGGCAATTGGTTTAGAAAATGCTGTTTTTAATGTAGGTCATATACTATGTTAATGTACTGTTATTTTATTTTAAATGCCATACATCTAATAGTAGATGAACTATACATATATTAGAAGATAATAAACTTTAGATTAGACTATACGAGGATTAGGATCATCAACGCATAGTAAATATTAAAGTTTATTTATAAATTATCTATTTTATTATTTATTTTAATTTATTGTTTGCGATTTCGGGGAAAGGATCACCGAAAAAAGAATAAATAATTATTTTTCGTAGCCTACTTTTAAAAAGAATCCAAAATATGATATTCTTAGTAGCAAACTTTTCAATTTTGTTCTTAACAACAAATATGTTGTATTGAAAACGCACGTGAATGAAACATTTAAACCATTAAAGTCATTTTTTACGTAGCAATCTGAAAAAATGAGCTCTACGAGATCAAGTGTTTTAAATAGAAATAACACGTAAAACATGCCAGTCAATAAGGTCGATTCTCAATTATCTGGTAGAAAGTAGAAAATAAAAGAACAACAAGGACCGCGAAGCAAGTATTTACTCGATTGCCTAGAAGAAGCAATACTAGTTCCGTAGCTCGAGTAACTGTTGCCATCCGATGCGAGCTAGGAGTATCCTCATCACTGATATCTCAATCACCGATACTTTTTAGATCGAGTCAATGGAAGTCGCGGTGATCATATGGTGTCGGTGAAAAAATCACAGTCAGTGATTTATCGCCCATCTCTAAGTGGGATAGTAGCATACCGATCAGACACATTCGGCGACATATAGATATGTGCTTGCAATAATTTAATAGCATAGTGCTCTAAATATTATTCCAAAACAGTTTGAGATAAAATTGATCTAAATAATCTATAATAAAGTACATTAACGACGTTATAATATGATTTAACATTCCTGCCTGAAGATGTTTGGCAGTAGGATGGAAAGAAACACGCAAGAATTAAATTCTTACTTTCATATACATGCATATACGGGTTTTACAGAATAAATGAAGAAACTTTCAATGCTAAGCCAAACATCCCAGGGTTTATTTTCTCATCCAGATGCAATTTATTTGCAAGTGCTGGCACATAAAAAAAACTGACAGAATATAAGAGTAAATCTCAGTGACAAGATAAAGATCCTAGTTTTGATTCCCACCTTCAGATCTCACATAAGAGCTAGGCCAAAGTTCTTAGGGTTTGACTCACGTCTCTTCTATATCGACATTCGACTATGAATAAATCTTAAACTTTCTAACGTTTGAAAGGGTTATGCGAAGAATAGATAGAGGTTAATATTCTCTACTTACAGTATTCAGTATTGAATTGAAATATTTTTTTCTGAGCACCAATTCTCACTGACATCAGAGTCCAACAAAGCCAAAAGACTCACACGCCCAATTTTGGATACTGTGGCAGATCTGTGTGATCTGATCTAAGGGAGTTCATCTTGAACAAGATAAAATTGATCAATTTAAAAACTGGTTTTCTTGTGAACTGTATACTTATTCCCTTCGCTTCATAACATGAATAATCTCAGAACGAGACTTGCAAAACCTTCAAACTCTATGCCTGATCCACGGTATAAACTGGCATTATAATTCAATCAAATTAATACTCACAGTGTTTTTATAAAAAGATTCCTAAACTGATTCGTATATATGTAGGAATTACATAAACAATTATGTATTATTTTGTTTAGTTATCTCTACTTGTGAATTAACTTCTATTAAAAAGAAGTATCCTTCAAACTGGATTAGAATAAATAAAGGTAAATTTAGGGGAGCCTCAGAAAAAAAACTTGACTCATTAGTTAAGAAGGGATACATGGATCTAATAAGAGAGAAAAACGAAACTTTGGTGACGTCAGACAAATCCTTCTCGTTGGGAGCAGTCTAGCCAGTTAAAATATAAGTAAAGTTTTCATTGATAATTGAAATATAATACAATATATATAATTCTTTTGAGACTAAATTCCACAACAGAGATGGATAAATAATCATATATTTTACAACAAAGTGTTATTAAATTCCTCTCACAAACAGCAGATGTTACTGCTTATGGATATTCAAAACATTTTTTATATTAATAAATATTTAAGAAAGGCCATGTGTGGTTTCCCACTCTACCTCCAAGTAAATGAAGGTACATTTATCCTCCTCCCCTATCGATATATTAGTTATAGCTCAAGGAGTTACAAGTGCATACACTGTCATAGCTCAAGTGTAATGTGCTATTGCAATTTGTGAGCTAAGATGTTTGTTTGAAAAAAATATTGTCCTTTAAAGAAGGATACAATCCTTTTGATAGGTTAAGTCATGTGACTATTCCTTTTGTAGGTATAGAAGGAGAGATATTTATTTTGGTAGTTATAAGTGTGTACTGGTCACCCTTCGGTTATTGGTCTAGAGAAGTTCTGTATTTTAATATAATCTGTCCGATCGTACGTGGGGTATTTATGAATCCTATGGCCCAATTCGGGCAGGAATTATGGAAGTGTGCTAATTTACTTTCACAGATATTACGGGTCGTAAGTATAGATATCTCTATTTTTATGTAAAGGAGCGGGGGAGTGTTTATTTCATACCTTGATCGTCAAACAATTACACCTCTTTATTATATTTTGTTTTGAGTGACTCCCTGTCACACCTAAGATTTACAAAGGAGAAGAATAAAAATTTTAGAAATAAAAATTTTGATATTAAGTTTAATACTTTGGGGTACTAGGGTGCTTTATGTGTGTAGGCATCTGTTCAAAATGTCTAAAAAGTCATGCTTCACCCTCGTCTGTTGCGCTGCTCATAGGCGATACCTTAATCCCTCTTTCACTGTAACTATCACCTCTGCAAAGATGACTTACAGATATATATAGCTTACTTGCAACTATTCACAAAACTAAGGCAGAATAAGGCTCCTGTAGTAATAGACCATACAACTCATCAATAGGTAATGATGATAGTGATATAATGAACTGCATCTGTGGCCTCGAGGACTATGAACCTCTTTTGAATAACAACACTTCCTACATTTAAGTCTATTATATTACTATTATTATTATTAGCACCGCGTCTTACTACCCGTTCGGGTTATACGCACTTACGCTAATGTGCAATGGTAGGGTGATTGTGAGATGAAATGGAGGACCTACAGTTTAACGTGGAATCCGAACCACGGTGGAGGCCTGGCATTCCTCACATTCACAAAATGTCTTGTCAGAGGTGAAGAAAGGGTTTGGTAATCAGATAAATCTTTTCCGGGACCCAGGATTGAACCCCGGCCGCCAGCATAGAAGTCTGACACCTTACCTCTAGACCGCCAGGTCACCTATTATATTACTAGATCACTATAAAGCCACATGGCTGACTCACTCACTGACATTAGTGTTTAGCCACTTCCAGATGAACTAGAAACATGAAATTTGGCAACCTTATAGCTTCTAGCCTGTAACCGATGGTAAAATTCCAAAAAGCTAAAAAAAAAAATTAACAAAAAAAAATCAAAATGTTGGAGCAACTTTAAATTCGGTACGGACCTTTCTTTGGAGGTCACTTGTGGCTATAAGCCCTATTAAAAAAAAAGGCTCTGAAATTACATTATTTTACATCCACTTGCAAAGAAAACTCACTGGAGGTTTGGAGGTGGAGCCCCCGACGAGCAAAGCGAGTATGTATCTAAGAACAGTTGTCACTCGAATAAACCTTATAGCCTTGAAACTATATAACAGGTTTGAGCCCCAGCCGGATGTATTGAAGATACTTTTTCCCCGAATGGTTTCAAAATTTCAATGAAATACTTGTGGGTAGTAAATCGTGACGGAAAACAGTAAAAGATAGCTAAAGTAATATTTGTTTATAGTGGATAATGAAACGAGTACTCAAGCGCATTAGCCAATAGTGCTTATCTCCTATGTAGAATAGTACAGTCCTCTTCTGTCCACTGTAGGACGATATCTAGGCTAACAGCTATGGTGAGGACTAGTTACTATCTCCTGTGTGGAATAGTCCAGTCCACCTCTGTTCACTGTAGGATGGTATCAAGACTAACAGCTGTGGTGGGGACTAGTTACTATCTCCTGTGTGGAATAGTCCAGTCCTCCTCTGTTCCCTGTAGGATGGTATCAAGTGCTAACAGCTGTGGTGAGCACTAGTTACTATCTCCTGTGTGGAATAGTCCAGTCCACCTCTGTTCCCTGTAGGATGGTATCAGCTTTTACCTTGTGATAAATGAGCAAAGGCCTGGCAGCCGGACCCAGCATGCATTAGCAGAGTGGCCCTAAATTAAAGCTCCTGCCCTCCTCCCACGCTACCAACCAACCCTTGCCAACTGGCCCTTCTACGGTCTGAAACAACAGTGTGTACCAACATCAGTGGGACGGGATTCCTGACGTACTCTTCTGATTGAAATACCGGATTAGTGAGAACATCAGGTTGAATGTTTATCTGTCAAACTTCGCAATGGCTAATACTTTCCACACTCTTTCACTGCTCACATGGGGCATACGATATTTAATTAAGAAAATTAAGTATATTTGAGGAAGGTAGGTTTCAAAGAAAGTGTACCCGCATGTATGACATTCACGTGAACTGAGATCTGATAAACATTTGTGAAAGAGCCATCTTCCAGATACGCAAACAGGAACTAGAATAAGAAGGTCAATTGTAGTATTAGCTCAGCTGGTTATAAAAGCACTGATGAACTGGTTTTTAACGTTTTCGGGAGCTCAGAATATGCATGGAACTGTTGTATCCGGAAAATAAATCATTTAACATTTAATAAAGTTATTAAAACTACTTTAATTCCTGAATGTTGTTAAGTGATCTACAGTTTTATTTTTGACAAGTAATAGCAATTTATATAAAACAATAATTAAAATAAAAGATATTGAAATATCATCAGTTCTGAAAATAATGTTTTACACAGACTTCTCTAAAAATAGGGTTTGGATTTCATGATTGGTATCTTGAGAAATATTTGACAGCTTTAGTGATATTGGTTTTAAATGGTATTGCAACACTGTAGTTGCCATCTTTAAGGCAGCAATACTGAATTTAGTAGCGAACCTTTGTTCAATTAACTACATAGATATTTTAATATGATACCTCAATAGATATTTGGCTGAACCTGTATAATTAATGTCCTTTTATAAAGCTGGCTGAATGGGGACTTTAATAATAAAACACCCACCATAGCTCGCACTACACCTGCATTACAGAAATGAGGTCAAGAGGGATATTAGCCTCAGAGAGTAGCCAGACCTTAACTACAGATATGAGATCAAGAGGGATATTAGCCTCAGAGAGTATCCAGACCTGAAATGCAGATATGAGGTCAAGAGGGATATTAGCCTCAGAGAGTAGCCAGACCTTAACTGCAGATATGAGGTCAAGAGGGATATTAGCCTCAGAGAGTAGCCAGACCTGAACTGCAGATTTTAGATCAAGAGGGATATTAGCCTCAGAGAGTATCCAGACCTCTAATGCAGATATGAGGTCATGAGGGACATTAGCCTCAGAGAGTAGCCAGACCTGAACTGCAGATATGAGGTCAAGAGGGATATTAGCCTCAGAGAGTAGCCAGAACTGAACTGCAGATATGAGGTCAAGAGGGATATTAGCCTCAGAGGTTAACCAAACCTGAGCTACATATACGAGGTCAAGAGAGATATTAGCCTCAGAGATTAACCAAACCTGAACTAGAAATATGAGGCCAATGGGGATATTAGCCTCAGAGATTAACCAGACCTGAACTACAGATATGAGGCCAAGAGGGATATTAGCCTCAGAGAGTAGCCAGACCTGAACTACAGATATGAGGCCAAGAGGGTTATTAACCTCAGAGATTAACCAGACCTGTACTACAGATATGAGACCAAGAGGGATATTAGCCTCAGAGATTAACCAGACCTGAACTACAGATATGAGGCCAAGGGGGATATTAGCCTCAGAGTTATAACCAGACTTGAACTACAGATACAATGTCCATAGTAATATTAATCCCATACGGTTATTACACATAAACAATAACGATTTAAAATAAAAAATATACAGGCAAATAAGTTCTAAGAATATAAATGGATCACAAGTTTTCTTAACGCTAGTTTGATCCTTATTTTTATTTTTACTATAATGAGTTGACTGCTCTTCTGGGCTGGACTCTGTGTACTTTTGCTTTTATTATTGGTTTTACACCTTATGTATGTAGTCCTTTGATACAACCTTCCTTAAAGTCTTATGTCCCCACCATTATTGGAAAAGACAAAAGTCTAGATTTTTCATATCAAGCTCTTTCATTTTATAACAACATTACCGATCATCAACGATCAAGTTTTATTTAGTCACACTAAAATATTATTTTAACTTCCTTCATATACATGTAAGCTTAGAATACATATCCAACACATTGACTCAGTCAGTAGCGTGTTTGTATACTGAAGTAATGGTCTCGGGTTATATTCCTTACATAACCGAAACCTTTATTATTGGTGAAATGTGTGTTTTACTTTTCACAGTGATGGATTAACGGCCGGGGGTCATTGTTGTGTTTGTTCTAGATGTAAGTCATTTTATAAGTAGTGTGTTGATTTAATGAGTCGGTTTTTAAAGTGCACGTTAAATACCTTAAATAAATATAAAACTAAGTTTAGAAGACACAAAGGTCGACTCTCAATGAAGATGTAGTTTTGTTATTTGATCGACTGAAAGATATCGAGAGATCGAAGAGTTGTTGATCCTGCTTTAGACCATTCGATCAATGATTTCGGCCTTATCTTTATATGCTGTTGTAGTTGCCTCCTTCCTCCTCTGCTTGAGGTAAAGAAATATAGGACTATCAGCTCTCACTCAACCACCCGGTTCACAGGGACAACCAGGGTCAGGTCCAGCCGTGTCTCAACATAGCGAGATGCAAACAAAACACACATTTGAATAAATACACATAGATTTGTGGCATGGCCGCCATTGTGGGTGCATTATCTGGCTTACACTCGGTGTCACAGTGGTAGTAGACTGGTGGGGGAGGGGGAGAGATCAGTAACGTACATTCACCTCTCAATCAAAGGAGACCTCCAAGTAGAATAACTCACTTAGTGTTATCTCAGGCACTAGAACTCTACAAGTCCTTTTGCAAGACCCGCACTGTTGGTCACACAGTCTTAGAGATCAGTATCACGATAGACTATCAACATTGATAACATTATTTTATAGGTATTGGTAATATCCAGTTAGGTGTCGTGGAGTGTTGGCAGAATTATCAGCGCTTTTTAAAACTGTACCTGTGATGTGTTCTCCTTCACTCAGCCCGTATTTGACAAATCATACATAAGGCACTGTTTTACACATGTCGTATAGGAAGGTATGTTCATCTATTACTCATAGCTGAGTATGATAAGAACATATCACAATTATAATAACTGTTAACATTCCGTCGGTCGCAACTGATCTATTAGGCACACCTCGAATTCTTTAGTTTGCCACGCCCCCTCAATACGTCATGTCCCCTTCTCCAGCCTGGNTCAAATAAAATTGGACAAAAAACTATAATTTGAGTGAATATATGGGATTTTCTTTGACAGTTTTACTATGTTGATCTCTGTAGCCTAAATTCTAGTGTAGTGATATTAACATTCCGTCGGGCGCAACTGATCTATTAGGCACACCTCGAATTCTTTAGTTTGCCACGCCCCCTCAATACGTCATGTCCCCTTCTACAGCCTGGTAGCTTTCTCACTTCGAGTGTTACTCACAGTGGCAAGGTCAGTTAGTGATTCTCTTTCTTCGTTTATGGCAGACAAGTGAAAAGATCTAATAGGCTCATTGCGCCTGATTACGTTGCAGTTTGACAAGTAAGTTTTCTCATTCATTTGGAATACTGTATCACATATTTACATCAGTAATTTCATTTTATGAAATATCTCATGATTATCGATACATAGGAGTGTGTTTTTTGGCTGTGTTCTCTCAAGCACATTGCGCCCGATTATGTGATTTGTTGCGAAATGTTTCAATATTTTTGCCAGAAATTATTTACAGACATACACAAAATAAACATTCATGATTTTTTGTTTGTTCCAGACAAAAAAATGTCGAAGAAATTGTACAATCCAAATAAACCCGAAGACCTAGCATAAATTCACCGTTTATTGGAGGCGTCTGATGAGGAATTCAGGGATGAAAATTTTGAAAACGAAAGTGACATTGATTCAGAAGATAATGTTGAGGAGCGTGAAGAGGGATCGGAAACTGAACAAGAGGGTAGCAGTGAAGATGAAGACGAAATTGAACAAAATCGCGACTTTTATATGGGAAAAGATAAAGTCACAAAGTGGTATAAGACTCATCGACAAAGCAAAGTTCGTAGGAGACCTCAAAACATCCTGATTCACTTACCTGGGGTTATTGGAGCAGCAAAAACAGCAAAAACTCCTGTGGAATGTTGGAACTGCTTATTTACAGAGGACATTCTAAATGATATTGTAAAGTATACTAATCAGTACATAGATAATATCAAAGAAGCATTTTCCAGAGAACGGGATGCAAAACATACAGATTTAGTTGAAATACGAGCATTTATTGGCTTACTCTACTTGGCTGGTGTTTATAAAGCGAATATACTATCGCTCGAGGAATTATGGGCAACAGATGGCGACGGCATTGCCAAGTTCAGTCTTGTGATGAGTATCAAGAGATTCAAATTTCTCATACGGTGTATTCGATTTGATGATCGAGAAACAAGATCCGCTAGAAAGGAACTGGATCGGCTCGCACCAATACGTGATATATTCACAAAATTTGTGACTAATTGTAAAGTTAGCTACTGTGTTGGTGAAAACGTCACGATAGATGAAATGCTCCCAGCATTTCGTGGCAATTGTCCTTTCCGGCAATACATCCCTTCCAAGCCAAGTAAATATGGGATTAAAATTTTCTCCCTAGTAGATGCGAAAATGTTCTATTTGCTCAACATGGAAATATACGCGGGAAAGCAGAACGAAGGACCCTTTTGCGTAAGCAACAAATCACCAGATTTTGTGAAAAGGTTGGCGGAACCTTTGTTTGGCTCAGGAAGAAACATAACGGCCGACAACTGGTTCACACAAGTGAGTCTTCTAAATGAATTGAAACTAAAGAAACTCTACTATGTTGGAACCATCAAGAAAAACAGGAAAGAGCTACCAAATGATTTCATAGCCACCAAAGCCAGAACACAACACTCTAGTATTTTTGGTTTCAGTAGTGATGGTGATACATTGGTATCCTATGTCCCAAGAAAGAACAAAAATGTCCTCCTTGTATCATCATTGCATGAAGACGAATCAATTGATGTTTCTACTGGCGAGAAACAAAAACCAGAAGTAATCGGTTTCTATAATTCAACAAAGTTGGGAGTTGATATTGTAGACAAAATGTGTGGTGCATATAATGTGTCTCGAAACACAAAACGGTGGCCCATGGTAATTTTTTTCACAATGCTAAATATTGCTTCAATCAATTCCCAGGTCATATATGTCGGCAATGGTTTTGCAGATCTGAGAAGGAGACTGTTCATAAAACAACTCTCTAACGAACTTGTGCTTGGTCAACTTGCTCGACGAAGTCTCAAGTCAATTGGGATGCCGTTGAACCTTCAACAAAAACTGAAGAGATTCGCTCCGACTCAAGAACAACTGAATGAAACAAAACAACAATTACCTCCTAAAAGACGCAGATGTGAAACTTGCATCTCAGAAACTCATCACAGGAGATTAAGTCAATATGAATGCAAAACGTGTCATACTGCTACCTGCCTCACACATGCTGTTTTCATGTGTCCTTAATGCTATAAAAGAGAGGTAGAAGGCCATATCGATGATGAATCAGATTAATGACCAATTTTCTAGTTCCTTATATTCTTGTTCTAATTCAATGCAATTTTCATTATTATAGCTCATGGAAAAATGTATATTCATTTTCTCAAATAAACTTATGTTATTTTCGAAAAACATGACAAACTGTTTTATTTCTCCTCTTTGGTGTTTGTAGTTGACAATTTTTTCGTAAGAAAATGTGAACATGCGTAGAAAAAAATTAGTAGACCAAAGTGTGCTTCCCAGGCTCAATGCGCCCGATCGTGTTCTACAACATATTGCGCCTGACGGAGTGTTAAACTAGCACTGATTTGACGAATGGGTTTAGAAATTAATAGTACGGTGCATCACATAGACTTTCTCCCACTTTTTTTCTGACATTTACTAAAAACGTGTAGGATTTGTGAAGAGAAATAGTAGGTCTATGCGTTATTGTAGAAACACTACATCGAAGATCATAAATGAAATAATACACACTGTTACTTATTTACTTTAATTATGAACAGTGTTACAGAAAAAATTGAAAAAAGATAAATATATTTGTCCATCAAAGAGCATAAGAATCAAATTCATTTTCAAAGACCTGAAGTACAAATTAAATATAATTGCTTATAGCTCAGTAATTATTGGTTTTTGTAAAAATATATTTCAAATAAAATATTGTTATTTTTAATAATACTACAACTTTAGAATAATAAGTTATTACGTATTTTAAATAATTGCGGATAAATGATTAAAATTGTTAAGTTTTCCCCATGTAAGGTACTCCCAAAATCATTTTAGTGAGAACATGAGAACTGCCATCTTGTTTATAAAAGTAAACAATCTCTAGATATAAAATTTAATCAAAATCGTTATAACGAGTTTTGAGAGAATATCCTTAGATTTAAGGTTAGATATCTAATTCCAAAAACACCTTGAGGGAACCTTATGTAAACCCCAGATATCAAGTTTTAGCCCAATCAGTAATAAAGTTTTAGCTCTAGCTAAATACATTGCGAAAACTACTTTTTTTTGTTTCAGGGGGACATGAAACGTCGACAATTACAAAAATCGCGAGTTCGATCTTCTTAACAATCACAATACTTCTTTCTCCGAGGTGTCTAGATAAAGTAAAAATATAGTGTTGTAAATTTGTAACATAAAGATAATATTCGTCATACCGCAGTCTAACTGCACTACACTATCGGTAACAGCCTATTAGAGAAATATATAGTATTTTATCATGGATAAATTATTCTAATTTCCTCTTTTTAATGATATTAGTACCATGGGTTTAGGAAGTTGGATAGCTTATTGTAGCTGCGCAGTAGTTCAGATTTGAGGCCATAGCCATCCGATTAGGGTCAAATAGTTATCGGTTTCCAATGAAGGAATGACGAGTACGACCTCACATGATTAAACGGCAGTACATTGAATATAGCTCTTTGTCATTGGAGCCAACTCTATGGGGTCCCCCAAAAGTGAGGGATAAAAATACAAGAAATTTACGCTTTATTTAAGAGTAAAGAAACGAATAAATGAAATAGATTATTTCTACAGAACCCAAACAAAATCGATTGAGTATGAAAAGATCGTTTGGTTTTAAAACAAACGCCAAAGAGAAATAGAAGACATTACCAGCAGGAGGGCTAGTAGTAGAGTACGCTACAACGAGAACTTACGGGCGTAATCTAGAAATATCGAACATGTTGGTGTCTAGCTATACATACCAGAGTATTCTGATAGCACTAGGATAGTTCAGTTGAATGTCAACCTGCAAAGGTTTATTTGTCCATACGGTATCGATCTTCTTGTTAACTGTGTTTTGAGTGATATAGATTATAATATTGTCATTTATTTCAAGCAAGAATATAGCAGTGGCATGACGTAAAGTGTTGCCAGGGTAAGCAGCATTGGTCCAAACTGTGTCTGTGGATTGTTCACACCCCTCAGTAGAACAATCATTGGTCAGGTACCGAGATGAATACATTTCCGTGTGAGGCATGCAGAGCAGAGCATAGGTAGGATTGGTCAAATAGGGCCCAATAAAATATCACAGGTACAGTTTTAACAATGCCTGCTTCCCTTGCAAAACTCCACGACACGCCACTGGAATAAGTGAGTGCTGTATGTAGAAATAAGCTGTTCTGAAACATTAGTTACGGTACGTAAAAATATCAAAATAGATAAGTTTATAGTAAAATTCCATCTCACTAGTAGCAAAAAAATTCATCCTCTAACTACAATTGTGTTTGTTCACTCAATCATGAATATCCATTGGGTTACAATCCAATGGTAATACCAAGGTGGAGAATTTCATTCCTATGCCAACAAAATAATTTGCCGCCGGTCAAACAGAGACCCTAATAACTTCTTAGCTGGACATTTCCATAAGGATACCTCACATGGTGCTGGTGTTATTCGCTTTTGACAAGCTTTTTTTTTATTCGCCCTTGTTTTCGCTTTCATACTTTTGTAAACCAGCAGCTTCTTTTAATCGCTAGAAATTGATTTTGTCATCAATAGCAAATAATTCTCCTACGCTGATAAATAGAGACATGCTAAACTTGTTAGCTGCACAATATGAAAAGCAGGCTGATTTTAGTAGCATTTTGTTAAAAAGCATTGTGTGAGGATGGTAGCGAATTAATCAGATAGTGAGTGGCGAATAGCTTGGCCCTCTGCACGTGCGTGAAGGAAGGCAGGTATATGATATTATTGCAGAGTGAGTCATTGTGCACATGAGATCCCGAAACTTCTCGAAGTGTTAGAAAATTATCCATTTATTTTAAATATAAAATTGAAAGAATACTTGAACAAATCCTTCAGAGATGTACAATAGGCCCTACAACAAATGCTCTATGACCTCACCAAAAGAAATATTCACATGTAAGCAGAAGAGTTAAGACGTAAGTAGGTGCATTTACTTTTGTTTTACTGTTTCACTTTACTGTTTAAATGAATGTTTGAGAATTCTCTGTGTTGAAAAGCTTTCGATTATGTTTTTGATAAAGAACTGAATTGAGGACAGAATAAGAACTACTCTTAAAATAAAATGTAATAATTATAAATATATAATATCAGAAATATAATATTTCAATTTTATTTCATGCTCATGTATGAAATTTTGAACACATATTTAATTTAAGAAATATATTACAGGAAAAATATATAGAACATTGCATTTTTTTACCAATAAATAGTTTTATAGTTTGTAACGTTTCCTACAAACATTCTAGCGTGTGTACAATGTCAACAACATTGACCATTTATAATTTTTACAGCTCGGTTTAAGAGCATTAAATATACATACAGCGTTGATCTTAACAAGGTAAAAAAGATTAACAAGAATCGAGCCAGTATGGACTATATCTACATACAAAGATTGGTGTGATATAATAAGGCTGACCCTTTCCTTCATGAAGTAACCAGCACAAGAGCCACAGCTTAAAACATGGCAATAATGTTAGAGTTAAAACATTTTTATCCATAATTATATTGTTTATAGTTAAAATTTCAAGTCCTAACTGACAGATTCCACTACTTATAGTGACAAAATTGTGTTATACATGCATGGAACATTTAGTTTATTAATTTTTAAGTCTAAAAATGTCAAAAAGTAAAAAATATGTAAATTTGTTAGTTCAGCACCAATGACCCTGATTCCCCCAAATATACAAAAGATCAGTCAGTGTAAAATTGTACCTTCTTATTGAGGTGTTATCTCGATTTTTTTCCACTACCGTGAAACTGCTCCTTCCCTACACAGTATTCAGCATATCTACCACCTTCTGAATTATTCTGCATCATGTCTGTAATTATTACTAGTTTTAAAATCCACATCCAGTATTTCTCTTACTTATCCTCGCCACTGTCCTGGGATAATAATTCCAGTTTCTAGGTCTTCAATGTCAACAGAGCTGGGTGGTTGGTAGGTTATTTCAGACGTTTGCATGAGCCAGTTATGGATTGTACATATAGCCCAAACAAGTTTGTCAACGGTCTCGGGCTTCAGGTTTATTGCTCGTAAGAACACACCAAACCTCCATACTAAGATGTCAAAAGTGTTTTCAGCAGTGCGCCTTGCCAAAAACTAGCAGTAGTTGAGTGTTTCTTGCTCAGTAAGTTGTCTTCTGCTGTAAGGTTTCAATATATTACAGCGCAAAGGGAAGGCATCGTCCCCAACAATCACCGCATTGTTTGTAAAACAGTGATTTGTTTAACATTCCCTGATTGAGAATCGAGTGCCTGAAAACCGCACTATCACTCCGACAATTGTCTCTTTATGTCAACGAATTTTAGATTGTAGTCATGCTCTACTAAAGCAAACAAAATAATTATGTAGGCTCATTTATAATTATAATAAAGAGAACCACTGTTGGTTGGGCGTACAATCTCATTATGTTTTCCATCATTTGCTCCTGCGCAGTTTGAAAAGTTCCATCTTGTCTCAAATCCCTTCATAATGTCTCCCCATTCCTGTGGTGTGGATGGTGCCTGAAAAAAAAATAACAAAAATTGCGGATTTTTAAAATAATTTACAAATTGAGTCTCCTTGTGTGCAGGAAACTCATCCTAATAATCCATCAGAATATGATGTAGATGACCCTCGTGAGAAGGTGTCAAATAAATCATTTGATGCTACTCATGATGACACTCTGCTTGAACAGCAACCATAAGCTCCTTGTTAGATAAATGAAAGCAACAAAGTAAATTACAAAAGAATCAGCACAGAAGAGGAGGGATAAGGCATTTAAATTACCATACAGGTTGATAAATCTGATATAACCAACAAAAGTAAGAAAGATGAGAAAATTTAAAAAAATGCATCAGATAGCCACAACTGTTAACCAGGATGTAAAAGAATCCATAGAGAGCCTTGAGAGTGAGTGTTGTTCCAAATATGGCCATGACAGGAGATGCAAATGATCAGTTTGATGGATTTGTAGCCTCTCAACTTATATCTCTGTCCCTAGATTGGTTTGTTTTGCTTGGAAGCGAGATACAAAATGCTATTACAAAGGTAAGGTTATGTTGAACCCTCTGTCTGTCCAACCGCATCCTGAAATTATCAACAAATTTTCTTTGCCCTACCATTATCCATCTCAACTTTCTTCAGTAGAAACGTCGAGCTGTGCGTAATCTGTTCCCAGCTACCAATCAGGGCCTCCGACTCCCCATGGAACTGTCAATCACCCAATCGCATCGCCCCATTATATCACGTCTACACACTCCAATTCATTGCCAAATCCTCCACCTTCTAACAACCTCACACAAATGAAATTTCTTACTAAAAATCAGGACGACCACAATACATTTGCTAAGCTTGTTGTGTAGAGGAGGAGTTATTTTTTTGTAAAAACCTAAAGTGAATCAACAACAAATAATTTCTTAAACAAATTTTTTTTCTAGTAAAAACTTTCACACCTTTATATCTTTAATTAAAATCTGGTATATTTAAGTTTATTCTACAAATTTAAAAGTTGAATGTAGGAACACCTATTTCTGTGTATGTAATTAAACTGATGTTTATATAGCTATACACAATTAATAACAGTTCATGTTATAAAACAATTTGATGTTTTGGGTGTCTACAGACACCCGTAAGTTCTTAAATAAGGGGAAAAGAATATATCAGAAAGGTCAAAGGGCAGCAGCAGGAGTGAGATAAAATTATATAATACCGTATAAAAACTAAAATAAACAAAACAGGAATCTTGGGTCATCATTGTAGGCTTGTCAACTATTGAGAAAAAACAAAATAACAGTGTCAACACTGTCTACATTTTTCTAATAAGTCTGCTGCTTCCCATTATTATCACTTATTCAAACTAAATAACATAAATAAAATAAGAATTTTACCTTTATGTAATCCCAGAGTACTTGTTTGATTGAATCAAGAACTTCCAGCGTGAATGTATAAATGGTGTTGGATGCAACCCTGGACAGCAGCAGCAGTGACTCAAAGAAATCCCCAGTAGCTAAGTTTTTAGGATGAAATCGAAGGTCTCATTAAAATATCTTGCTTCTTTATAAGTGGATCTGATCTACCTTATTCAAAAGCTCTTCAAACTTTTCACACGTACACCGTACAACTTAACGGTAAGCCTATGGGTAATTAAATACAAGTTCCTTCAACAGATTGTCGGAAGCTCCTTGAGATACCCTCCTACCTATCCACTTTCGCACCTTTTTTTTTTGCCCAACACAGAATCACGGATTTGAGACTGAAGAGCTCGTGCGTAAAGTAAAACTGCAACACGAAGAACATCCTCCTGTGACGTCATGATATTAAAGACTGTCTGTTCCCCAAAGCACTGGCAAATTCCTGGTTTTTATACATGTATGAATAAAGGCTTTTTTTGTTTGTGTTTTCAAATATAAAATATTACTGTCATTCAGTTTTGTCTGGATTAAGAAAATATCTTCCATGTGAATGACATACACGATAGGATTAAGTGGAGAGGAAGAACGAAAACAACTCTTTCACAGTGTGTAAATAGCATTTTCCGCATGAATTAATAAAGGAAAACTCATTTTTCAAACGAAAATAGCATAGCACTGCTGGGAGGTATAAATTTGGTTTAAGCCATGCGTACTATCAGTAAAATCAAAAAGTGGGAAGTAATATTGAGCTGGTCTAAAGTAATCCAAAGAAAAAAAAAATTGTAGATGTAAAAACATGTTTTGAATGAGTAAGCAAGGTAATATTCATTTTAGAAGAAGTATAAGACATCTGCTAGCTTACTGAACCAAAAAATGGAATACAATTATTGGTCAAAAGAAGTAATATCCTTGAGGGAGCAAAGGTAATATTCATTTTAGATAAAATAGAGGACAGCTGCTACCTCAATGAACTATAAAAGGGAATACAATATAAAAAATAAATAAGTAATATCTTGATTTAATGAAAAAAGATATAAGATGTCGAACTGTCTCTTAAATGCAATAATACTGTTCAAAAATATAAAAAGACCATTAAATCCATATCCATTTCTACAGTCTACAATATTTCCAAGTTTATAAAACACATTCATTTACACACTCTATAGTAAGGTTTTAACAGTATTATGCAAGCACAATTCAGAAAAAAATATTATTATCAATAACTCAACTAAAAAGAATACCAACTTAGTATTTGAAATTCCAAAATTACAATAATATTGAAAAGGGTATTTTCAGCATAATGCATTTTGACTTCTAACTTATGAGAAGTAGAATTCAAATATTGTCCAATAATCAATGGGTCTCTTGTAAGGACTTGAAAAAATCATAATCGGTAAGCTCAGATTCTTACCGCAACAGATGGATTGACTTGATCGAAGTGCATTGTCAAACAGTACAATCGACTAATAAGATGATACCTATCAACATTAAGGATTACCATATTTTGTCTCTAAACATTTCAATACGGTCAATATTACACCTAATAGGTTTAAACTTAAGAGATATATTTCGTATAAGCAATCATATGGATGTTTTCGCTAAAGGATATACTGCAAACAGGCTAACGGAGCTGTTCAAGGTTCGTAAAGTTGTCGAAATTAACCTTAGAACGTTATTGCTTGTAGATATGTGAGACAAACTTACTATCGGAGGATTATATGCTCATTAGATGAAGAAAACATCGTATCCTAACGTCTACCTTGTGAAGGTGGTAATCAAATGTAAGGGAGATGAGGCTTACATCAAATGGCTCATGTTTGACTCTTCACATAATTCATGGATCAATGTAACAAGTATTTT
Source organism: Timema californicum (assembly GCA_902141385.1). Classification (NCBI taxonomy): domain Eukaryota; kingdom Metazoa; phylum Arthropoda; class Insecta; order Phasmatodea; family Timematidae; genus Timema; species Timema californicum. Next base: position 80,598 of record CABFOW010002261.1, on the reverse strand, counting down.
ATAAACAAATTAATAAATATATTTATATTAATAAAATGAAGAGCTTGTGTATCTGTCTGTGATGAAAGTTTCGTGATATTTACCTCACACAGAGGACTGAAATTTAAAAATTAGTAGCCTCTGTGCACGAACATGTGCACCTGGTAGCCAGAATTTTAATATTAGAAATTGATTTCTTAAATTAATTTAAAACTGGTTAGGAAGAAATAAAATGGGATTTTTTCTGTCTGTTTGAAGCAAATAAAAGCGTTTCCTGGGGTGACCACGCAATTCATTTCATGGCTACCCCTGGCAGCAATGAATACGTCTGCTATATATTATACCATATTTTCTCATTGCTGGTACTTTCTTCCGTTAGGGGTCATTGATTAAGAGGCTACCGCCAGTTGCTCATGGGTGAAATTGAATGACATGTTAGTCTTTCCAAGAGTGGTATGTTATTTTCTTTTGAAAAATATATACCTTTATTCCTTCATACAAAATATGTCATTACCGATAGTGTACATGGTTTAAACTGAATGTCTTAATGCCTTTCAACTATGCTTTCTTTTTATAAAAGGATTTACCTTTATTTATTCATATGAAATATGCTATTTACACCCATTGAAAGGATGGTTTTCGTTCTTCTACCAAGCCAAAGGTTCCGTGTTCGATTCCTGTGTCTAGGTGTCATTTTTCAATCCATTCGATTATAATCAAGGTACGTCTCATGTCGTAATTATAATATTTCATCCCCCAAGCTTCGCCTTTAATATAACCTAAGCTTAGTTGTAGAGCGTTGCTTTCTTTAATCGTGGTTCGCTTGGAGCGTACACTACAATGACAGCATAAAGCCACAACCGAGTCCCCGGTGACTGTGATATCAATATAGCTCCTAGTAACCGATAATATTCACACCTCTATTACGACTTGGCCTTAAAATATGAGTGAAGATTGACCCTGATCACCAAACGATACCTTGATAGATCAGCGGTTGAGAATAGGTTAGCTAAGCCAAAGGTCCTGGGTTCAATTCCTGAGATAATGTGGCATTTCTTTATTTATTCGGTTCTCTTATCAAAATAAAGTTTTGTAATCGTGAAAATTTTATATCTCGAGATTATGATGACGTGTTATATGTCTCTGAGCACCAATGTGTATTTTACTCATCTGTCTGTCTGTCTATCTGTCTCTGTGTCAAGATCCAAAAAGGTTTGATGGATTTTGTTCATGCATAATATTAAGATTTTATATCAGCATACCTCGGTATGTATATGTTTATTTTGACCATAGCCCTTAAATTAAGTATAGTTTCCATATGTGTGATTTTTTTTCAGTTCAAAATTTTTTGAAAATAGTTTTAACGATTTGGTTTGAAATGAGTGTTTGGGGATTGTTTTACATTATAATTAAAATATGGTGTTTTTTGGGGAAAGATACGATTAATTGTAAGGATTTCTGACTAATTTTATTTTAAAAAAGAAATCTTGGGAAAATAGCTTTAATGATTGTGTTCACAATTGGTCTATAGTTTAGTTCTGTTTGTTTAGTATTCAAAAATAAATTAACTTAAGGGTTGTCTACCTGTGGTAAATTTAATAAAATTAGATATTTTTTTAAAAATGGTTTGAACAATTTTGCTTGAAATACAATATATATGAAGTGTGTTTAATGGGGTTGACCAGATGATATTGTAACAAGATTAGTGCCTAACAGCGGGACCAGCGTGCTCTTGTTGTTTACCCTGGCTGCGCTCCTTGTTCTCTCTGTCTCCCTCCTTGTCTAGCATGTAGGTAGCAGCCTTATCGTTTGACTGGGGGATTAGAGGGGCCAAAGGGGTGTGGGGGGGAGGACGGAGACTCATCTGGAGGGGTCTGGATCCTTTTTATTCTAGAAGTAGAGGCTTCCAGACCCTCAGCTCTCACCACCCCTATAAATACATGCTCAGCGGTAGCCTGAGTTCAGTTCTTGGCTCGCGACTGAAGAGTCCGGGAGTTCATGTGGCGCGTGCCGCGGTAGTGTGTACGGCATGGGAGTGGACCGGCGTGTCCAGTGTGTGGACCTGCGTGTCCAGTGAGTGGACCGGCGTGTCCAGTGTGTGGACCTGCGTGTCCAGTGAG
>CABFOW010002261.1:54474-74841 GCA_902141385.1 Timema californicum | reverse complement strand
CCCCCCCACGTTACAATATGTTTGTTTTCCTGAGTTTTGTGAGGATACATCATTAAAGCATAGCTTGTTAAAAAAACTATTTTTGAAAATTTGCTATAAGATAAAATACATTATATGAGAAACTGTGTGCATGTATATCATACTATTCCCTTTCACTGCTTTAAATAAGTAACTGACTAATATTACTAGTATTACTTTAACATAATCAAATCTATACATATTATATAGCTCTAAATCGGTGTGTTCATTCGATTATTTATCTGTCCGTTTGTTTGTTTGTTGCCAATAAACTCAAAAAGTTATCATCGGATCAAGATGGTACTTAATTTGTTGTAAAAATCTTATGATGTATAAATATTCTTTGTAAGTCTCCTTGGAAATTAAGGGTTTGGAAAGATCAACAAACCATTAGTAAATCTCCTTGCCAACGAGTGTTTTGGGTTACAAAAAAGAATGAAGAGTAAAAATCTAATTTAACCAGCAAATTATTGTGTTTTTTCGGCATTAAAATTATTGTCAGCTAAAGGTTTAAAGTCACAGAATATATTTTCAATAATCTGTTGGTGTTGCGTGTGAATTATGTTTATTTGGATTAGTTTCTTTATACTAGGCGACAAACAAGGCATACACCAAACCCTCATCCTTACCGGGGTTTTGCCTGCGCTCCTTGAAGCAAGTTGAGTCCTTGGGCATTGTCAAGGGCTAGTTGCCGTTCTGAGTGAAAATATCATTTCCATTTCCTGAAACAGCTCAATTTCAAATTCTCGTTGCAAAGGGGTGGTGGTCCGAAAACAATAGTTCAGGTTCCAGAAATCCCTCCTACAAGCTCCATTCCTTAACTACTATCGATGAATAAACCTTTTCAGACATGTTATATAAATAATCCATGGTATTTTAAGATGGTTTACAAATTGGGGATATGCAAATATTTGCTTGAATAAAAACTAACTATTTTATTCGATGTTTTCTTTGTAATTCGAAGTCATAATAGACTCATTTGGAGGTTGGCTTATGGAGAGGTGCTAGGGCCGCTACCTGAACTTATATTATTGAAAGATTATTTATTGACACTAGAAGGCCATTTTCTACTTTCTCTAGTAAACTATCTTTAAAAGTTTATTTAAGTGCTTGCATTATAGCGATGTTTTCACTTAAGATTACACGTAGGGAACCCCGTATTGAAGGACTCGAGGTCTCTCAATGAGCGCAGCCATCTTAACCTAGAGGCTGTGAGTGTGGTGTATACTTTGTCTGTGAGCTATGCCAGGGCTTCTTAAACTTTTTCCACCCGCGACCCCTTACTATTAGATCATTTTTTACGTAACCCCTGGTGAATAGATATATAACATAAGTATATAAATCAAACATTTACTGATAAATAATAGCAAAATAAATTTAAATATTTTTTTTGCATACATACTATATTAACATATTGTACTAAAGATAGAAGCAAATTTGCATATTAATGAAATGGATGTGCTTGTTTATTTTTACATAAAGAATTAAATATTGGTTGAATATTTGTTAATCCAGGTCGTAGAGCATCTTCGACGTTTTTCAGAGTTGATAAATATTTTGATTTTATAATTGTCAATGCTGGAAACGTCGCTTCGCATAGATACGTAGTAAAAAATGGCAGAAGTATGTTTAGGACCATTTCAGAAATTGCTGAAATTTCTGTGTTAATCCCAAGCCAAAATTCATTTAACAGTTTTAGGAAACTCAAGTTTTAAACCTGTGTCGCTTGATAGCTCGGCAAATTTTCTTTGAACTTTTAATGGCAGATGACTGACGTTTTTGATTTCAAATGATATTTTTTTTTTAGAATCAAAATTTGAATGGAAACATTATGAAACTCTGTGTCCAGGCACTTAAAATGAACAGTCGTAGCTCTTACAAATCTTAGGGGAGTTTATTTTCAATTAAGAAATCAATCTGTAGCTTTAAACATTTATAAAGAACCATTTTTCCACCCTATTCTTTCATATGTTACCTTTTTAGTAAAGCTTTCAATTTTATCTTTTAACATAAATATGTTACAAATTTTGTGTGTTCAGAACCAAGGCAGCAGTGAAGTCATGTGATGCAACACGGGCGACCACTGCCAGAAATACCTCGGACTTATTACGCGTTTGATTTTGAATTCATTTTTGGTCGTTAGACATTCAGAAATCTTTTACTGTTGCCAAACTTTTCGCGACACCCACATTCAGTTACGCGTCCCCATATGAGGTGGTCGTGACCCACAATTTAAAAAATTCTGAATTAGGCCAACAGTTAACTCCCTTTGGTTTGCTAGGGTGCTTACTATCTATATATATTTCAATCTACTTAATTTTTGTTTATTGGCTAGAAAACTTAAAATGTTTATTTTGGTGTTCATTGCAACAATACTTCCACGCAAGAAAGTCACCGTTAGCGTGCTTTAATTTGCGTCTTAAATAATTTAGGTATGTTTTCGGTCATTTTACGCTGTATTATGTGAATTAGGTTTACTTAGTTTTATTTCTTGGTACTAAGCCAACAGCATGATTTTGTTTGGTATGCTAGGACTATTACTATAAAAATATTATTTTTTCATTTGTTTCATTTCTATTTCTTAGATTGTAAATCAACCTATACATTTAATAATAAAACTCTAAGGTTTGTTGGCGCTTTCTAAATTGTGTAGAGCTTTCTTTTCTCGGTAATATAAATCATAAGAAGAGCAAATTATCAATTTTTAAAATGTTTTACCCTCTGATTGTTGGTTGCCAGTAAACTCAAAGTACTCATCGGATCGAGACGGGACTTCTGTTGTACTCCTTATTTTTCGAAATACAGGATAAGTTATATACCATCACGCTATCTAAACAACTAGCATAGCAGTGTCAAATAAACTGGACGAAAGCAGTGAACATACTTAGGGGCTGGTGTTGTGGATACATAAGGATAGGAGGTGATATGAGCTATAGTGTGGAGGGAGGGGGAGGGGGTGAGTTCGTGTTTCTTCTTGAATCTACGTACAAACATAAAACACTGATCTCGACTGAGTTGTATTCTTTACTGGAAGTTGAAAATATTGAATGTGCATATATAATGTTTAATGCTAGCGAAACAGTGGCCAGATGTTGTAGTTATAATAAAATATGTATTTCTTTATATGTATAGAATATAAATGGGTATTTTATCCATTGTGTTACGACCTTTATTCTTTATCAAATTATTACTATCCAGTCTTAGTCTCCACGGGTCCTGTTGTAGAGTATTTGATATCGGTAGCTGTTGGATACAAAAGAACCCTCCCTGATATGAACATATTATGTATAGCAATATAAGATAAGATGGATTTGATAATTTATTCAACTAAACATACAAGTGACGTGAAGGTGTACAAAAAGTACACAAAAACTTTTAAACCAAGAGCTATATTTTCAAAGTGAGATTCATGAGGGCGAAAACAGTTTCCAATGTTCCTAATATCAGCATGATCTCCGAGGCTGTTGGATGAGAACGTCTCTCAATCAACTCCCACTGGTGTAAAGAGAAAGAGGGTCTCTGTTCCCCTGACAGCTAACAAAGAGGGGTGAGGGGTTGATTTAATTAGCGCAACTACTTGCCTGCTGGCGCTAAACACGCGGGTTACCTCTTGACGCCTGCCGTCGTGACGTCTTCTCAGGTGCTCTCAGGGGTGTCCTTCGCTAGTACAAAGGGTGTACAGAGCCCCAGACTAAGGTCACAACTGAGAGTCAATTAGCTCACTTCTAGAGATTCTGGAATCTACAATGATTTAATATTTGTCGCATGGAGTTTGTTATATAAACAGTTGTGTGTCATGTGATGGGTTTGCTGTTAGATGCTAAGTTGCTCTAGGCTATGTTAGATGCTAGGTTGTTCTAGGTCATATTAGGTTCTAGGTTAGTCTAGTGTCATGCTAGATGCTAAGCTTTTATATTCCATGCCAGATGCTGTGTTGTTCTAGTTCATATTAGATGTCAGGTTGTTCTAGGACATGCTAGATGCTAAGCTGTTTTATATAATGTTAGATGCCAGGTTGTTCTAGGTCATATTAGATGCAAGGTTGTTCTAGGTCATATTAGGTGTTAGGTTATTCTAGTGTCATGCTAGATGCTAAGCTTTTATATTCCATGCCAGATGCTGTGTTGTTCTAGTTCATATTAGATGTCAGGTTGTTCTAGGTCATGCTAGATGCTAAGCTGTTCTATATCATGTTAGATGCCAGGTTTTTCTAGGTCATGTTAGATGCTATGTTGTTATAGGTAATGTTAGATGCCATGTTGTTATAAGTTATGTTAGATGATAGGTTTTTCTAGGTTATGTTAGGTGCTAAGTTACTTATTTAATAAATCACAGTTTCAATGGAACTTAGCATTAGTGGAGTTATTATCGCATTGAACTGAACTAATAATGGATTATTATACACTCTCGATGGAGCCAGAGGTGTTAGAATGTTCTGGTCTTAAAGGGGACCGTTGTCAAATTTTTGCTTGTGGGCTGGAAGCGTGGTCGAGGGTGATTATAATTCCCCATATTCCCTCCACGCAAATGCGAATACACACCTTCTCTAAATTCAGCCTACCCTTAACCAGGATGGGTATACAGCAGTAGTTTACATAGATAATAACTCTTTACCTAGTTGTTTAGAACCCTTTTTAGATTTAGTAAGGAGAGGTAATATATTATTTGTGAATCAATCAATGTGTTATGAAATGATTTTAAAAAATTCTAAAAGGAAATTATTACTTAGAATCATCAATAAGTAGACTCCAACTTTTTCCTTTTATTACTTTTTCACCATTTTGCAATAACTTTATGAAAACCTAATTTTTCTAATATTATTTTCTGTTTCAATTAAATATTTAAAATAAAATGCGTCATCACCAGTTAAAGGTTTATTAAAATTTTAGGTGCATAACATAAAATTATAATTATAATATAACAATTTATTTTACCATTGTTTATGAGCCTGATAATCTTAATTGCAATATGTCTTAATTGTAATAGGTTTGTCTATTGTTACAGTGGCCCCGTGGCTTCTTTGGTGCTGAGTGACAGTTCACAGCTGACTACTGACGATCAACATTTAGGTATATACCTAAATTTTTACTGTCAAAAGTGAAAGATGCTAAACAAATGTTTTTGTAGATGATATGGTTCGGCGTAGGTATACATAATTTGGTCTGGTAACTTTTCAAAGCCATCAGCTGTGAGCTGTGAGCTGTCATTCAGCACCAAAGAAGCCATGGGGCTACTGTATAAAGGATCTTATTATAAACGTTTCGATTATTATTCTTTATGATATAAAATTAATAATATTTCACTTATATTTTTCAATCATGTTTAGTATCTAATAAAAATGTCTTTGATACTTTTAATACAATTATTTTACATCTTTTCAAAAGCAATTTATTTATTTACAAATAATATAATTATTAAGTGCTTACATTTAACTAGAGGCTATCAATACTAAATATAAGTAAAATTTATAATCATCGTGTACTAAAGAAAATACACAGGCAATAGCTTTTGAGATAATATGAAAAACTAAGGAATTCACATACACTGCACCCAACCGGAACTTGAGTTCGACCTGCCTGTCAATGATGATCAAGTCAAATTTTATTCAGATGCCTTACACCACACTGCCACTAGTAAAAAACACATCAAATGTTGACTTTTTGAGTGTTTAATTCATTTAACAAATAAATACTTCGCGATGTATTCAAACTATTTAAGTAGGTTATCAGAGGTATATTGATCTATAATGTATGAGAACATAACAGATATTGCCATTTATTGCTCTAATATCAATATGATATTAAGTTAGTATTTTGACATAAAAATCTTCATACACGTAAAAAGTTTTTTTAAAGTGTAAAGAGCAATAGTCCTGTGAACGCAAGTCTTCGCTCCCTTTTTATGTTATTATCGTTACTACAATCTTACTGGTAGCATTCCTTAATATCACTTATTTCTGCTCAGTTCTCCGCCATTCTGTTACATTTCTCTATGCTATTAACAGTGATAGGACTGAAAAATGTAATCTGGGTTGCCATTATTGCTCGTGCAATCAATATAACTAGTGCATCAGTTCCAATGACCATCACGTTCCTCCCATCTTCTTTATGTGCAAGGACGGTGTCAACTATCATTGTGTCAGAATCAGCGATAGTTTGAAGTACAGAAATCTTTACACTCGCGAATGAAAAACTGAGCAATTGGATTAGCTTTGTCTTGTTTTTATGATTGGCAAGATAATCTGCTTGTTAGGATGCTACTATGACACTAGAATCAAAAACCACTTCAGCAACAAGTTTCTTGAGGGCTTGGTGTTTATGTTCTTCCCCCTTAGTAGTACAGTCAACTCTCGATTCTACGACCTTTCACGGTTCCCTGGAAAAGGGTCGTTATTTCGAGAGGGACGCTATTCCCGGGGTCGTAAAATCGAGAGTTGACTGTACTTGCAACCAGGTAGCCATCGATAACGACTGTCGGTGAAGGGAAGTACGTATGCACGAAGGTGGCATATGCATATGAAATATGGCCAAACGTAACGGGGCGAGGCCAGGTTACAGTGTGTAGTAAGTATCCACCATCCACGATTGAGGTTTCTTCATTTATTGTTTATATCCAACTCTGGAGTAACTGACGCGAAGAGAGCTGCTAGAGCAGAATTATTGGTCTTTATCAAGGTTATCTCTTTAAAAATAGATGGAGGTTCAGGTGTAAGTTCATACTTAAAGCATGAAATCAAATTTGGGTCAGATCTCATCACACACAATACATGCATGAATAACATACGCGATTTGATAGGTACGGTTTGATCTTGCACTGCAATACTTAAATTAACTGCTGACAGTGTTGTCACTCTTGACTTGAGCTTGAGCTTCACATCGCCAAATATTTTTCCTGCAATGTCGTTCATAGCAGCTGCTCCTACGGCCTCTGTGTAACGGGGCGAGGCCAGGTTACAGTGTGTAGTAAGTATCCACCATCCACGATTGAGGTTTCTTCATTTATTGTTTATATCCAACTCTGGAGTAACTGACGCGAAGAGAGCTGCTAGAGCAGAATTATTGGTCTTTATCAAGGTTATCTCTTTAAAAATAGATGGAGGTTCAGGTGTAAGTTCATACTTAAAGCATGAAATCAAATTTGGGTCAGATCTCATCACACACAATACATGCATGAATAACATACGCGATTTGATAGGTACGGTTTGATCTTGCACTGCAATACTTAAATTAACTGCTGACAGTGTTGTCACTCTTGACTTGAGCTTGAGCTTCACATCGCCAAATATTTTTCCTGCAATGTCGTTCATAGCAGCTGCTCCTACGGCCTCTGTATTATACACAAAAACTAAAAATAATTTTTTTTAAAGGTTCAAAGTAAGCATTCTTTTAAGAGTGCTGGCTGCAAAATGTGAAGATATATTATAGCACATTCTTTTCATAGTACAAATGACCATTTATATATATTTAAAAAAAAACACTTTGAAAATTGCAGTTAATGAGCTCACCTGTATACTTCATTCAAATTTATAGGCGGAAGCGAACCAAACCTGTCAGCAAGTCCATCTCGACGTGCATTACTCGCAACAATCAGCTCATTCGGGCCCTTCTTTTAGACTGTCACAATGTTATCTCCCTCTCCAGTAGAACCACATATCACATACACTATATTCATCTTAAAGTTGCTCACAATTAAATTCCTTTTTCACACAGAGAACTATCAATGAACACACGCGAAACACACCCTTCATGTTATCACGTGCGTCTGATGTCCTGGCAGTGGCACTTGCCTGTGCCTGCTTGTTGGAGGTCACCAAAATCATTCCGACAAACAACGTATCTAATGTGGATTAAAAGCTTAGTGTTATAGCTCTGATAGGCCCTCAGTGGAGATGGAACAGTTTGTTGTCTACTGCCTGCTGTCTTTATGTAGTTGTAGTTGTCAGGATATCGTCAATTTTCATGCTAAAGTTCCTGGGCTACGTGTTCAGGTGTCATTGTTCTTTTTATTGTAATTTTTATCTCAAAGTAAAGAGGAAAGCTCGCTGCTAGTTCTCAAATATCTTATAATTGTCTATTCTGAGCCTATCAAAAAATTACTGTGGTGGTTAGGGAAAGGCTACATCTAGAGCTCTTTTTCATCAAGTCTCGCCTCATAGCTACGTAAGTATTCTTAAAATATTGTTGAAAATGAATTAATGTCACACAAACTTATTTTTCTATTAATAAGGTTTGTTAAGGAAAAATAGCTCTGTTGCATGAAACCCTACCCGTCCTAAGACACTGAAATACATTTCCTTAGGCTCTCAAGAACTCACTTGGGAGACAGTCTTTCTATGTTACTCGTTCGATCAAAAACTGCTGCACAAGAACACACACACACACACTAGCGAAATATTATCTCCTTTGAGGCAGAAAACACTGGTCTTCGATCAAAAACTGCTGCACAAGAACACACACACACACACACTAGCGAAATATTATCTCCTTTGAGGCAGAAAACACTGGTCTGAAAGTGGGGTGGGGAAAGAGAGAGAAATGAATCGTTTAGACAATGATAGCACAGTTGGCATTCACCCTTGACACTATAGGTAAGAGCCACAAATTGTGTTTGTAAAAACTAAACAAACATCGGGAGCCGCGGGTTTGAATCCCAGCTGGGGACACTTGACGTGTTTTACACTTATTGTTTTAAAAGATATTAACACTAAGATTAATAATATAGTTTACTCGTATATTAATAATCTGTATTTTACAAGATCCACAAAATGAGTTCACAAATTAAAATGTAGCAACCTATTTATTTGTAAAGTTAATTTATTACAAGTTTATGCGGTATATAAATACAATAGTGAAAGCTGAATATGAATATTATCTTTAAAATAACATAACATACTGGTTACCCATATCAGTGAGCACGAGGAATAAATGTCAAGCTCGCTTATTCCGGTTTCACGGGAATGGAAAGGCTTGGGCTCGAATCCCAGCTGGGTGTTCTATGGATTATTTTACTAAATGATTTCCCACTCTCCCTCTACGCAAATTTGTGTAAATTTCCACCCAATCATAGCCTCCTCATTCCTACCACAATAGTGCAATCAAACGTGGATAGCCCGAACGAGTAGTAAGACGAGGTTCAAAATATAAATTTGTTTATTTCCTTTATATCAGGGATTCTCAACCATTCCAGGCTCGCGACACACTCGTGAAGAGGATTAGAATCTCGTGGCACTCTTGTGATGGGGGTTAGAATCTCGCGGCACTCTTGTGAAGGGGATTAGAATCTCGCGGCACTCTTGTGAAGAGGATTGAAATTTCGTGGCACTCTAGTGAAGGTGATTAGAATCGCTCGGTATCTTTTTAAAGGTATTAAAATCTCGTGGCACTCTTGTGAAGGGGATTAAAATCTCGCAGCACCTTGTGAAGGGGATTAGAATCTCGCGGCACTCTTGTGAAGGGGATTAGAGTCTCGCGGCACTCTTGTGAAGAGGATTGAAATTTCGTGGCACTCTTGTGAAGGGGATTAGAATCTCGCGGCACTCTTGTGACGGGGGTTAGAATCTCGCGGCACTCTTGTGAAGGGGATTAGAATCTCGTGGCACTCTTGTGAAGAGGATTGAAATTTCGCGGCACTCTAGTGAAGGTGATTAGAATCACTCGGTATCTTTTTAAAGGTATTAAAATCTCGCATCACCTTGTGAAGGGGATTAGAATCTCGCAGCACCTTGTGAAGCGGATTAGAATCTCGCGGCGCTCTTGTGAAGAGGATTGAAATTTCGTGGCACTCTTGTGAAGGGGATTAGAATCTCGCATCACCTCGTGAAGAGGATTAGAATCTCACGGCACTCTTGTGATGGGGGTTAGAATCTCGTGATCACTCTTGTGAAGGGGATTAGAATCTCGCGGCACTCTTGTGAAGAGGATTGAAATTTCGCGGCACTCTAGTGAAGGTGATTAAAATCTCGTGGCACTCTTGTGAAGGGGATTAGAATCTCGCAGCACCTTGTGAAGGGGATTAGAATCTCGCATCACCTTGTGAAGGGGATTAGAATCTTGCGGCACTCTTGTGAAGGGGATTAGAGTCTCGCGGCACTCTTGTGAAGAGGATTAGAATCTCGCGGCACTCTTGTGAAGGGGATTAGAGTCTAGCGGCACTCTTGTGAAGGGGATTAGAGTCTCGCGGCACTCTTGTGAAGAGGATTGAAATTTCGTGGCACTCTTGTGAAGGGGATTAGAATCTCGCATCAACTCGTGAAGAGGATTAGAATCTCGCGGCACTCTTGTGACGGGGTTAGAATCTCGCGGCACTCTTGTGAAGGGGATTAGAATCTCGCGGCACTCTTGTGAAGAGGATTGAAATTTCGCGGCACTCTAGTGAAGGTGATTAGAATCGCTCGGTATCTTTTTAAAGGTATTAAAATCTCGCATCACCTTGTGAAGGGGATTAGAATCTCGCGGAACCCTTGTAAGAATTTTCCTAATTGTTTTGTTTTTCACATTTTTATTTTCCCTCCATAGTAGAATATACCAGAGTAGCATTTTAACAATCCCTATTATTTTATTATTGTAAATATTTAAAATTAAAATAACATTTTTACTTACTCCCTTACTGAGTTAATTGAAAGATATAAATATCAATAACACAGAATGAAATACATAAATACAGATATAGAGTAAAACAGCTTTGGAAATCAATAAACTAGCCCAATAACCAACTTCATTGTTAAATAACTAAACGTTAATAATACGAGTATATAGTCATCAAAAGGGAAAACGGCCGGAGACTGATGTGGGTTTTGGGATTGTTTTTAAAAAAGAACAAATAAATGCCATACATAAATTATAAAATAGCTATGCCTTTATATAAAATATGCACATTAAGCTCAATAAACATACATGTATTTAACGAACTATAAACCAATGCCACACCGTCTGAAAACAGTTATGTATGTAATATAGCCCCTATAATCTAGGTGGACACGTGGACTAGAGATAATATCGTGGCTCATCCTTTAACTATGACGCGTGGCCGGGGTGTGAAGCCCAGCCTTGTGTTTCCTTGTGTTCTGAGTGTGTTTTCCATTCTCCCTCTACACGAATCAGGATATATTCCCTCTAAATGCCTCTTCCTTATTCCTACCCCACTACCGTAGCTAATTGGGGATAGCCCGGCCATGTTCACTGCAACTACATAATAATATAAAGAAATCCAATGAACAATATACCCATTTTTACACTAAATAAGCGTACAATAAAAATATACAAACTTTTATCCAAATTAAAGTGCCTCTTCTTATTTTACCATATACCTACTATATATATACAGTGCATTAAAGGAGATTAGAGGAACTGAACCCGAAATTGCGCAAATGTTGATACACTTCTTCCATATAAGATCTCCCTCATTCATTTATAATTTGTGTAAATATGCGACTAACCCGGACGAATACTATAAAGCTAAACAGAAATTATTTTAAATATATGTTATTTTTGCACGGCGTTGTACCACCCGGCTGGTCTTTTTGCACTTTATTGGTGCGCGGAGGAGAATTTTAGATTAAATGTACGCTCATTTACGTGAAGGAAGAGTAAAGAAGCTATTTAGGAACTAAACACACTCACAACCTACGGCTATGATTCTAGTTCCGATTGACAACCTCACCAGTAAAGCAAATTAGACAAACTTAGCGAAACTAAGACTAGACGAGCTTCTTTATTCTTATTTGTCGGTAGTGTCAGACTGATGACGATGGAGATGAGGGGGTCTTTATGTGGGTTTAAAATTGGGATAAAATGTTGGTTAAAATGGCTACTATGATCGCCCGTAGCTGGGCTTGTCAGTTATGGCACATCACAGCAAAAATATTTTATGCGATGTGATATTTAAAAACTATGAGCACCATGAGATGTAAGTCAAATTATTTGAAAAACGTACCCCCTAAAGCCAAAAATCAAATATATAATATTTCATGACTATTCCTCCATTAATTTAAAATAATTAAAACCTAAGCACAGTAAGATAAAAAGTAATTAAATAAAAAGAAACTGCTACTTAAAAATGTAATCTTTATGTGTAGTTATAAATATTTAATACTAGCTTATAAAGTATTTAGTCGATCGTAATGAAATATTTACACTTCATCCATGGCAAGTTATTAAATGAAATATAAATACATCAAACACTTGCAGTTAATAAGTTTGAAAAATTTGATACTTTTAATTTCTTCATCAATTAAAATTAATTTAATGGAAAAAAAATTGAAACACAATTTATCAGAACCAGTTTTGTCAAGAATAAAGTGGTGTTTTTTCAAAATGTTCTGATGCACGACTCTCCTTAAGAAGTAGATAGATTTTATGCTATTTTGTATTACCAAGTATTTATATACATAAAATGATTGTTTCAACATTGGTAAAGTATTTTATATTGATTTAGATTTTCGTTTTTTTTCTTTCTAATATTGTAGATTTATATCAACTATATTAAGCAATAGGTATAAATGGGCTCCGGTAGCCGCCTGGTCTAAGGCGTCACTCTCGTAATAGATTATACATCCGTTGATGAGGATATCGGGATTCGAATCGTGGTCGTGTGTACAAGGGGTGGCCTTTCCTAAGAGGTTTTCCACTCTCCCTTCATTCAAATATAGGTACACTTCCTCTAATTTCAAACTTATAATATTTAACACGTTAGCGTTAGTAGCTTATATTCGTATACCTCTAATGGGTGGTAAGACGTGGTACTGAAGTAAAATAAAATAATAAAACCTGCATCCATAGGAACGTCGAACAAACGTCAAGTTCCTTTATTCTAGTTTGCCGATGAGGATGGGCTAGCAAAGGTTTTTTTTTTTTAAAAAGAAATGCTTTGTCACTATCCATCCACAAAATTCGGGTACATTTTCCTCGTCTTTATTTCGTTAGGGTAAATATGCAGATGGCTCAGATGGATATCAAGTTTCAGCTCCCGCAAAAAAATAGTATTTTATTCGCGCTAATAGTGAAGGAATGAGGAGGGTAGGAATGAGGAATGTAGAATTTATAAGAAATATACCCATAATTTCGTGGAGGGAGATTGGAATGGATGTATTTAAGGAAAACCCACTCTTATTATACTCGGTCGTAATTTGAACCCCGACAAACAAGACTAAATGCGCCTGGTAGATTGTGAACCCAGCCTTATCCTACTCCAGTAGTGTTGTATCGTAGCTATAGGCCCACTTGTTTCACTATCGGTGACTCTGCCAGGAAAAAAATGGTGAAAGCAAAATCCTTTTTTTACACTCACCCTCAGCATGACAGGTTTTCGATACGGAGTTATTTCCTTATAGAAGTGAAGCTTTTCTTTGCTTCTCAAATAACTGTTTCTGGCACGACTGCTCTACATTCTTTTATTTCAAAAATAGTTTTTCTAGTTCAAGTTTTATCAGGTATCGGAGCACTCTGAATTGATTATTTAAAGAAGGACTTGCGTTCAACTGAAAAGATGCTTGTGTTCCACTGAAGAGATACTTGTGTTCCACTGAAGAGATGCTTGTGTTCCACTGAAGATATACTTGTGTTCCCCTGAAGAGATACTTGTGTTCCACTGAAGAGATGCTTGTGATCCACTGAAGTGATACTTGTGTTCCATTGAAGAGATACTTGTGTTCCATTGAAGAGATACTTGTGTTCCATTGAAGAGATGCTTGTGCTCCACTGAAGAGATGCTTGTGTTCCACTGAAGAGATACTTGTGTTCCATTGAAGAAATACTTGTGTTCCACTGAAGAGATACTTGCGTTCCACTGAAGAGATGCTTGTGTTCCACTGAAGAGATACTTGTGTTCCATTGAAGAGATACTTGTGTTCCACTGAAGAGATACTTGTGTTCCATTGAAGAGATACTTGTGTTCCATTGAAGAGATACTTGCGTTCCACTGAAGAGATGCTTGTGCTCCACTGAAGAGATACTTGTGTTCCATTGAAGAGATACTTGTGTTCCATTGAAGAGATACTTGTGTTCCATTGAAGAGATGCTTGCGTTCCACTGAAGAGATGCTTGTGCTCCACTGAAGAGATACTTGTGTTCCATTGAAGATATGCTTGTGTTCCATTGAAGAGATACTTGCGTTCCACTGAAGAGATGCTTGTGCTCCACTGAAGAGATGCTTGTGTTTCATTGAAGAGATACTTGTGTTCCATTGAAGAGATACTTGCGTTCCACTGAAGAGATGCTTGTGCTCCACTTAAGAGATGCTTGTGCTCCACTGAAGAGATACTTGCGTTCCACTGAAGAGATGCTTGTGATCTACTGAAGAGATATTTGGGTTCCACTGAAGAAATCCTTGGGTTCTACTGAAGTAATACTTGTGTTCTACTGAAGAGATGTTTATGTTCCACTGAAGAGATGCTTGTGTTCTACTGAGGTAATATTTGTGTTCCACTGAAAAGAATCTTGTGTTTGACGTCACGCGAAATCTATATCTCTGCTCAACAGGGAAATATGTTATGGTTATCAGGGTGTCTACCATCCGGGAAAATCAAGGAAAACGGGAATTATACTTCATTCACGGTAGGAGTTTACCTCTGAAAGGTCTTTTTTCCTACCAATATCCTACTGTATAATAGATTTCTGGTGGGGAAAAAGGCCTTTCAGAGGTAAACTCCTACCTAGCAGGGAATTTGAAGTGATCGGTAAAAAAACGGGAATAAGTCGGGAATTTGGTAAATCACAATAAAAATCTGGGAAAATGATATTTTACTCAAAATATGAAATACAATAATCATTAAATCAGTAAATTATGTCATTTTTTTGTTTGTAGCTGTTTAATATATTTTTAATTCCTAGTAAACAATTTTAATACAAATTTAAAAAAATATTCAAATTTTAAAACTTATTATTATTCATGAAAAATATTAATAGAAAAACGAGTAGAGAAGGGAGGGGGTGGGGGAGTTAGAAGGATGTTACATACATTTTAGTGGGGAATTTTAGGAAATGATCAGGGGAATCAGGGAAAAAGTCGGGGATTTCATTGTTCAAGTTGAGTAGACACCATGGTTATAAATTAAAGCTTGCTGATAGTATTATATTACCATTGAAGTCCAGGGGATGAAGATGTGTTTGTATAAGCTTGGATTATAATATAGAGGTTTGAATATTTATCTACTATGGCAGACAGAGAGTCCCAACGTTAGTGACACCTTTGCATTCAACCACCTAGCGCTGTTGTTGGTACGTCAATTGAAGAAAAGGAATGTATTTACTGTTTTGTTTTATTATAACTCGTTTGATAATATATCTCGTGTTAACTTCCTCGGGACTAATTGGATTAAGTGGAAGCTTTAAAACCTTTGTATCTTAAATTGCAATCTCCCCATTTAAATAGTTGGTAAATTTACTGGTTAATATGTAAGGAATATTTCCAAATATACACTAGGTCCTCGATAGATGACCTATAATTTTAAATTCAAATCACTTAAGATGGGCTATTAAAAGAAACACATTTTGAGGGGCTATTTTATTGAAACGGACAACCAAATTAGAAAACTATACACATATTTGGGCCTAAGCTCATATAATTTTCTTGCCAAATTTTGCTAAAATTGGTAAACGCATTTGATAGTTATTTCGGAACAAACAGACAAACGAAATACCAAAAGGTAAATTTAAAAAAAAGATTTCACTACGCTTTGTCAAAAATAGTGTTTATATAAGAGTTGATAAAAATAATTTTGAGACTGATTAATAAAACTGGAAACGCACATTAGAATAATATAATACTGTTTATTAATTTACTTTTAGATAAATACTTTTTTTATATAGATCAAATGAATATTTTCATAGGAAACTCTATTATTCGTATTTTCCTTCGATTTCTGCATTCAGTATGCTTTAAATGGTCATTTACTTATGGGTGAAAATATTTTATTCGCTTTATTTTATCATTATTTTCTTAATTTTAGTCCAAGAAACAAAGTTTTAAAAAATATTTTTTTAATTGAAAATGGTACGCACTCTCACGCTGAAACAGCCTCTTTAAGGTAGTCAAAACGACTTTTGGAGTTTTAATCTTAACATTTGTATTTATTGTTAGGAGACATTTTGTATTGTTTTGATAAGTTAACATTTGATCTAAAGTAAATAATATCCAAGAAATTCCTTTATATTTTATTTATTGATGTTTCATTCATGACTTACCCGATCATATCACACTATTTCTTTACACATCAACAGTAATATTAGATACAATCCTCAACAATGTTTATTTTGGAACAAAAGTTTGTCATTTCACAGAGCACAAACAAGATAAAAAATGTGTATTTATTTATTTCTTGTTGGTATATTCAAAATTTGCTAAACCTGATTTATAAACCATTCATAATTTTGTTTCCAGGGCAGTAGTTACTGGCATACATACTTTTCAGCGCTACTAATGTTTTATATATTTATCTTTATAAATATGATAGCGCACCTGGAGTGTAAGGAGAAGCTGCGTGGGGGTTGGGTTCAGGGCGTAGCTCTCAAGTCCAATCTCTAAAACTATCTAAATTGCCTAAACGTCAAGAGCGTGAAACACTGAAATAAACTCGAATAAGAAAGGAAATGCAAATGTTCTGCTATTTCGCCTATTTCTTTTTTTTTCTTCGCCTTCTCCTTCTTCTCGAACACCTTTTATTGTAAATCACTTCCTTGGTAATGAAGATAGTTCTTTCCTTCCTTGTTCTTGCTTTAATTTCCTCGGTTTGTGTAACTTTTAAATTTATTTTCCTCAACAATTTCACCTCAATTACTGCTGAGAACCAGATCTTAGTTGGTTCAAACTAGTTAGTTTGAAACAGTTATGGGCTTAAATAGTTGTATACTCAGTTGTGGGTTTGAATACTTTTATACTGAATTGGGGGCTTAAACAGTTTTATACTCAGTCGTGGGTTTAAATACCTTCATACTCAGTTGTGGGTTTAAATTTTTTAAACTAAGTTGTGGGTGTTAATACTTTTATAATCATTTGTGGGTTTAAACAGGTTTATACTCAGTTGTGGGTTTAAATACTTTAATACTTAGTTGTGGGTTTAAACAGTTTTAAACTCAGTTGGGGATTTAAATACTTGCATACTCAGTTGTGAGTTTGAACAATTTTATACTCATTTGGGGGTTTAAACAAATGTATACTTACGTGTGTGTTTAAATACCTTGCAACAATTTATAATGTATAATTAATTCAAAACAGTGTTTTAAAAAAAGTTGTCAGTTTGAATAGTTTAAACTGTTTCTGTTTTAAAATAATCTTAAGCATTTATGGTTCTTGGATAGTTTTGAACAGTTGTGGGTTTTAATTAAACACATACCATGCAAACATTTTGAAGTGTGTATGTGCATAAGTACATACTTTAATCATGTCTAAACTAACAGAGAACACTTTGCACAAAACCAAATATGACACATTATATTGCACAAGTAAATGATGGTTGAAAATAAAAATACTAAATTACTTAAATTGATCATATTAATCGGTAGCAAATATATGTGAAAAGCTGTTTTCCTATTGTCTTGCTTATTAATCAATGTATGTATTCATTTGAATGATAACAGTGAGATTATTATACCGTATACATTCTACAGAGCTGTATAGAGAATAAATATAACACATGGCGTGAATGGCTTGAATTGTAATCAAAACTGAAAGCCTATTGTTAAGGGTAGGCCCTATTACTGAGCTTTAAATTTAAAATATATATCAATTAGGTTTTTATGACTAATCTTGTACCATGTTTGATCTAGAGACAGTGAAAAGATATATAGAACTCAGTGGCGGTGCGTGATAAAGTATTCATTTTAGGTGGGGCCCGGTAATGATTTTTTCTCACCACTTGTAAACATATTAAAACTAATTCATTTAAGTTTTCTTATTTTTAAAAACCACTAGAATCACAAAATAATCAAACAAGTATACAAACAGAAATAATAAAATAATACTGATTCTGAATAAAGCATACCAAGTTATGACATTACTTGTACAAACCAAATACCGTAATAAACAATAACAACAAAATAAGCTCATTTTTTTCTCTCATAGTTAACTAAAATTATTGTTTAACAAACCACGCATTTGAAAAAGTTATTTTTATCTTTCCAACCACATGCATAAATGTAAAGTCACTAGGCTGATGTGCTCCTAACCATTTAATTTCAATTTTTTCTTGCAGTTTTAATAAAATAAAAGGTGTTGTTTATAAAGAATCTACTTTATTAATTTTAATTACACACGTTCACTCGTCACCTTGCTTATTAGGACTTTAACACGTACTAAAATAAAGACACATACATCCTAAAACTAAATATAAACCATCTTTATCGAATCACGGGCTCCCTCAGACTGGCCCCATGAGCTACTGTATTTCTCTCAGTGGATTGACCTTGAGAGATATTCTCCACTGAACCACGGGGCTTATCTGAGAGGGGCTGGCCATGTCAGCTTCTCCATTATTGGTCATTTGAGTTTCGGGCGTTTGTACAGTCGCGTGACGATCGGAGCGAGTAATGAATCCTCTTGGGACTGGAATAGTGTATAACGAATTGAATAATTCACTGTGTATAGAGAATGGTGCTCCATTTCATATTCATGTTTTTTTACAAAATATGTTATAGAATAAAAAGAAAGATTTTTTTATGTTCAAAAAGTGTTAGTGGGTCCTGGTCCCTGTGGCCCTTGATCAAACGTCACTCTTTTTTCTAAACCTCTGGGTCTTATTTCCCGTGCACATTGTCTACATATGTACTAATTGCGCTAATTTGATAGGGATGAGAGAGGTTGAATTTCAGTGGAAGTGTACTCGTATTTTCATAGTGGAAGAGTGTAAAGCCATTTAGGAAAAACCACCTCAGTAGACCTGACCCGGATCTGCCCGTCATCAGCACTCCTGTTTATTGCGTGATACACCCTCTAAACTATTAGACCAACTTAATTTTAAAATCAGGTCTATTTCTCTTTGTTCATATATTAGGACACATAATTTTAGAAATAAACCATCTTAATTATTTTGACTCTACGCTACCACATTTACGAATGACTACTATGTGTTATTAAAATATATTTTCCCTCGCATAATATGTGTTCTACTTTGAAGCTTTTAAGTTTATATTGTAGAACATATTCTAGAGAGATTATAATTTTGGAGTGAGTTTCAATTTATATTATTTTCAAACTAGCAAACAAATTAAATATGATTAATTACAAATAATAAAAGATACCCCAAGTCCGGCTAATAATTACAGTTCTTTTTTTAAAACACATTTTCCTAAAAATTATAAAATATGTGTTAAACTCAACTTAAATCTAAACAGGTAATATTGTTTATCTAACGCAGACAAGCTATCATTATTTCAGGTATTTTCATAATACAGTTTAATAAACATTTTAACCCGCTTCGGTGGCCGCGTAGTCAAAGGCGCTGCTCTAGTTAAGACTATACTGCCGATGACGGGGAGATCAAGGTTTGAATCTCAGTTGGATGTACTTAGGGTGGTTTTCAATTCCTCCATGCAAATGCGGATACATTTAATACAAATATAACCTCCCTAATCCCTATGACAATTAACGGAATTAGTAACCCTAACGGGTTGGTAGTAAGACACAGTTCTTAAACAATAAAGCGCATGATGTTTTGTTTGATTTTATTCAGTATATCTAATATTTATACATTTTAAAATGTTTAACACAGCAGGTGATAAATGTTTGGTCCTTTTTTTAAATGTGTTCAGTCCTGGCCAAAAACATATAAGCGTAAAGATCGAAATAAGCAGGGCTATATTATGATTATTTTAAAGGGGAGGTATGAAATATGAATAACTTATATTTAATTTGGTCAAGATCGGTAGAAATGGACAAATTTCGACTAATTTGGCAATATTTGGACACTCTTTTTTCTATTTCAAAACACCTTTGTCTATTAATTTAAATTAGTTGCAAAAATTACACTTAGACACGGTAATCGAACCCGAGACTTTAGCCTTAACGTGACAATGCGCTACCATTGATCCATCCGGAGTTCGCCCCGTGCTCAGGGTCATTCTTCATTCATAGCTTAAGGTTGAGTCTGTGGTGGACGTGTTTAATCATCAGTTACTTATGAACAGAGCCCTGCGTTTGTGGAGTTCACGATAATTCGCGAATGTTAGATATGGCATTTTTCCTTTCAGATGTTCACATTTCAGGTTACCCTGATTGCAAATATATGCTCAGAATTGTCGCGATAATTCGCGAAATCGGCGTTTTAGCGCGATATTCGCGATTTTAAATGATGTCCGCGATAATCGCGATTTAGTCGCGATTTTCGGCATTCGCGCTAATATTTTGGGATATTGAAAAATA
>CABFOW010002261.1:33341-48237 GCA_902141385.1 Timema californicum | reverse complement strand
ATTGTCTATGATACCGTGTGCATTCCATAATGATGGTGGGTCAAAATGTGTTAATAGCTGTGCTTCACTTTGCTTGATTAGAAACTAAAACGTGGAATCTAAAGATATCATGTTTGTAGGTTCCATCTCTGATGTAGAGACAAACTATTATGGTTACAATCATTATAACAAGTACAGTAATAATATTGATACGTGGTTGGGCGACAACACTCGTAGACCATTAGTGGAAAGGTTAGCCAGTACTAATGTACCTTTGCCTAATAGACGCCCGAATGTACTAATCGTACATCTTTTCCGTGGAAGCTCATGTCCCGATGAGAGGGTTGGTGATAGTGAATAGGTGACCTGGCGGTCTAGGGGTAAGGTGTCGGACTTCTGTGCTGGGGTCCGGGGTTCAATCCTTGGTCCCGGCACAGATTTATTGGATTACCAAACACTTCCTTCACCTCTGACAAGACATCTTGTGAATGTGGGGAATGCCAGGCCTCCACCGTGGTTCGGATTCCACGTTAAACTATAGGTCCTCCATTTCATCTCACAATCACCCTACCATTACACATTAGCGTAAGTGCGTATAACCTGAACAGGTAGTAATACGCGATGCAAAATAAATAAATAAATCGGGAAGACTTGGGCCCCCAAACTGTGAATGCTCTTTTATGGTCATTCGACCAACAACATTTTATTGCCATATTTTAACAAGTGTATAATTATTATAAGCATTGCAGTTCACGCGCTGTAAGGGAAAAAACTTTCTATTTTATGCTCTTTACGCACCATCTGTAATGGAGGACTCGTGCGTGACCTGGACGTGTCCGCGAGCCTTTCACACGTCATCGTGTGAACCGCGGGTTCTTTGAGGATTTTTGGGTCCGTTGTTGACTAAACAAGATTGAAAACGCACATAAAATATTCAAGGTTTTGTTTATTTAAAATAAAACAACACTCACACTGATATTATTAAATTAACTACAACTAAACAACTTAATAAATTAAATAATAATCATAGCTAAGTCTCTACATTAATAAGCTAACACCTAAATTGAAATAAAATAAAATAAACAACTTAATAACTATTCAAATATTTAAAGAACTCACAAACAATATTGATTATTAGCATAGTTCACAACAATCCCTACATCACCCATGTAGTCCACATAAGTCGCCACCTGTCCTCGCGCACGGCACACCGTATCAACCCGTGCCATTCAAACGCCGGACTCACCGATCCCCTCCCTGGCACTCTGCCCCACTCACTGGACACACCGCCCACTTCCAGGCACGCCAGCCCGGATGCGCCGGTCCACTCATTAGGTTAACCTTAACTCTTGACTAAGGATCCTCTGGCTATCGCTTACCGTTTATATGGGTGTAGGATAACATTCAGTCTAGAAATCTCTCTTTCCAGAATACACTATTTGGTTCGAAGAAAGGGAATCCAAACTCTTTTATACGCGCAACTTATCTGCCAAGAAAGCTTCCCTCTGTCCCACTATAAGCCCCTTGGTAGGCAGGTTCGCCCAGCTACTTGTTAGACAAAGATAGAGCGAGAGAAGGAGGACAGGAAGTTGCAGGTGTAGCGGTCAGCACAGTCAAGCACTTATCTTGTTATACATGGTTAAGGTAAAGTAATAATTAATGTATGATGTTTAAATCTAGTCAAACAATATATGGATATGAGTTGTACTGAAATATTTATAAAATGTTAAAGCCAAATAATTTGTAATTTACAATTCAACAAGTTTAAAAGTGTTAAAAAAATTGTTTAATCATAGTATGAATACTGTTATTTTTACACCCCGATGATGATTTTTATACCTGCCTCGGTGGCGTAGTTGGCTAACGCGCTTGTCGTGTTGAGCTCGACTGCTGAGGACGGGGAGATCAAGGTTCGAATCTCGGTCGCGTGAACTGGGGGTGGTTTTTTCCTAAATGGTTTTCCACTCTCCATCCACGCAAATGCGGGTTTACTACCTCTAATTAACCCTTCCCAATTCCTAATCCATTAGAGTAATTAGTACTTAAAGCGTATAACCCGAACGGGTAGTAAGACGCGGTGCTAAATATTATTATTATTGATTGTTTTTATCTCATTTTGTTGAACACAATGCCGTCTTTAAGAATTACTTAGGGTTTATTTAGTCTTAACTCTAAACGTTAATCTTAATAATGAGACCAAATTGATATTGTAAAGTTACAGATGAAATGTCTATTCGATTAAATTTCTTGTTTTGACTGTACCGATTGTCTAAACAACACCGAGTAGCAGAACACATCATGTCTGATCGCCAGAAACCAGAGTCGAATTACCAAACTAATGACTCACCGCAAGATGGAGAGGGCGGAGTGAGTGACACTGATCCCGTCTATCCTTTTCAATATTTCTCTCTTCTCTTCTTTTACTTCCAATAGTCATTTGGAGCGTGAGAAAATATTTTACTGTATCACTTTTGTGTTTAATTTTTCACTTTTATCTAATTATCACAATTGACTTTATGAATATATAAGTTGCACCTATATTACTGGCATTAAATTAAATATTAAAAAGTGTATAAACGACGCAACATTGCTGAGAATATAATATTACTAAGATAGTATCTTATGTCTTATGAGTTTATGAGTACTGCAATGTTTCTAACATATAGCTTTGTTAAAGATAATATTAATTTTGGGTATTTATCGAACATAGCCAAGTTAAACGATTAAACGCAATGCGCATCAAAACCAATAAAACTAAACAAAAGGGCGAAATCTTGCCAAAATCTGTACCAACTTAAAATTAAGAAATGTTTGATTATCTACGATGATTATCCTCTCTATATAATTACCTATTGTGGGATTGTATATTTCCACACACTTCATAAGCCTGCCTAGAGGACCTAGAGATCTGAACGATTGCACACTTATAGGATAGACGACGGTACAGAACCTAGCGAAAAAGGATTTTCAATTTATTTCTGTATGAATTATTTTACTACAAGTATCTCCTGAATTAAAAGAACGTAGGGAGGGGTTTGCGTTTCTGAGCTTGTTCTAAAAAGATTAAGTTGCATTTTAATTATTCAAGTTTAGTTCTAATTCACCTGTTGCTGAAAAACTCATTACAAACCTTTTTTGGTAATATATGTAATTATTGTATATTATTGTTTTACTATTATTATTATTATTATTATTATTATTATTATTATTATTATTATTATTAAGGACATAGTATCTCCACAATGGCTAGAGTTGGCTTAGAACTAAATCATACCTTTAACTACACCATAATTTATAGAGTAATGATTTGAATCACGGCTTCCACAGATAATTACAAATGAAATTCCAAGTGAGCAGGTTACCAGTGGCTCTGAACAAAATAGGGACAAATCTACCAGTGGTTCATAATTTGATAAGGTTGGATGTTCCAGGGGACAAGCCACTAGTGGTTCATAACTTGATAGTGTTGGATGTTCCAAGTGACAAGCTACCAGTGGTTAATAATTTGCTAATGTTGGTTGTTCCAAGGGACAAGCTACCAGTGGTTCATAATTTGCTAATGTTGGTTGTTCCAAGGGACAAGCTACCAGTGGTTCATAATTTGCTAATGTTGGTTGTTCCAAGGGACAAGCTACCAGTGGTTAATAATTTGCTAATGTTGGATGTTCCAAGTGACAAGATGCCAGTGGTTAATAATTTGATAATGTTGGATGTTCCAGGGGACAAGCCACCAGTGGTTAATACTTTGATAATGTTGGATGTTCCAGGGGACAAGCCACCAGTGGTTCATAACTTGATAGTGTTGGATGTTCCAAGTGACAAGCTACCAGTGGTTAATAATTTGATAATGTTGGATGATCCAGGGGACCAGCTACCAGTGGTTCATAATTTGCTAATGTTGGTTGTTCCAAGGGACAAGCTACCAGTGGTTCATAATTTGCTAATGTTGGATGTTCCAAGTGGCAAGCTACCAGTGGTTCATAATTTGCTAATGTTGGATGTTCCAAGGGACAAGCTACCAGTGGTTCATAATTTGCTAATGTTGGTTGTTCCAAGGGACAAGCTACCAGTGGTTCATAATTTGCTAATGTTGGATGATCCAGGGGACAAGCTACCAGTGGTTCATAATTTGCTAATGTTGGATGATCCAGGGGACAAGCTACCAGGGGTTCATAATTTGTCATAAATAGTAACATCACCTCAGTACATTCAGCCGTGTCACAATTTTCGTGGCCTGTCAACCAGTTACGAGAGGCTGGTGCTTCTATCTACGGGACCACCGGTATGGATTTTAACTATTGTAATTAAATTAAAATTTGATCTATCAAATGTTTCAACTACAAATAAAGTACCTTTAAGCATTTTCTACTTGAACTTTTCTAATTAAAGTGCTCAGTTATTCAAATAAATTTTTTGTGAAGCATATAGCTTATAAATCTAGTTTTCAATACAATAAATATTTTTCAACAAGATTCATGTGTAGACTATTTTAAAATATGATCTTCTAAGCTAAGTGTTTTAGCGAACTGGAGTTCCAACTCCCTGGGACAGAGTCAGATCAAAGTTAATCACTCCGGTGCAAACATTACAGAAGGACAAGTTAAAATTAGAGCATTGTAAGTCTTGGTAGATGACGGGAATAGAAGAAGCAGATCCTTCTGAAGGTTTTCACGAACATTCTAGATAAGCTCTAGCCCAGTAGATAGATCCGTGTTGTCTGGTCACCGCCACTTTCCTCCATATGTTACCATCACTACCAAAACACTATAGACACACAAGGTCTCTCTCACTCTCAGAGACGTTTGTTAATCGAATGGCCTTAAGTAACTTCCAAAGAAGGCGCATCCATTTGCACCCTTTAGTGGATTCTGGCTCGCGTTTCTTTTACTAGACCATTCAACTTGATCTCATTTTCATAGTTTTATTTTTAAGAAAAAAAGAGAATACTTTCCTTGCATTGGGATTAGAACATTTTCTTACTGGTATACTTATCTGATTTTCTTTATTCCTCTATTCCCTTGCTCTATGTTTTCCAACTTGCCTTTGTTGTTGACCTTCTATTGTCCGCTACCTCACTCACTTTACACTCCGAGTATTTCTTGCTGAGAAAACGACGGCTGTTGTTTTCTTTACTTACGTCAGAAATTCTTTCTCATTCTTCTAGCACTCTTATCTTGTTAAAAGATCGCCTTTTTCCTTTACGCAACAGAAAGTTAGTTTTGGTGTTTACACCCTGAAAAAATAAAAATAAATCCAAAGAACTTGAGCCCTCCTATTTCGACTGATCGATTCATGACATTTTCGTTAGATCCTCTTTCTTTTATTACCTAACTCTGTATTAATTTTTACCATGGAGATATAAGACCAGTTTCACATGGCCCGTTCCATTTGAGTCTAGGTGGGTGTCGTCTTGTATTTAGTATAGGTAGACAGCACTTGAGGAGTACTAAGTCTAACTATGAAAATGGCCCGTTCCATTTGAGTCTAGGTGGGTGTCGTCTTGTATTTAGTGTAGGGTCGCTCTTGAGTACTCAGTACGACCATGACACTAGCCCTATCTCTGATCGTACTATAGTGACACTTTTAGAATACATAACCTATAAAATAAAGTAGAGCTTGGAGACTAACAAAAGTGTAATAATGCAAAATTTATTTTACAGTTGTCAAAACTGATACCTCCACGAATATTTGATGTATAAACTGAGTGTTTTTTTGTCCACGTAGTACAAATAATTGGTTTGTTTATTCCAAAATTGTTAACATTTAGTTTTTCTCGATGAATTAATTAACAAAATGGGGTTTCTAGCATGTAATCAGCCTTACCATAATAGTACAATTTAATTTTCATTCACTGAATTCACAAACAAACATAATTAATCTAACAGAATTGGACACAAATGAAAATCCTACACACGTCGAAAATAATTAATTACGTAGGAGATGAATAAGTAGGCCTTTCAAAAACTAAACAATACACAAATACAAGTCTAGCGCACAACAACATTACTAATGGACGGAACAAAAGCTGGCCCTGATTACGTAGGTTTGAAATATGGCCTTACCGAGAGAAAGAGTCAACTCCACCCTGCGCGTGCATCTGTTGCCATCTGCTATGGCAGAGGTTCCCAACCTGTTGTCCACGAACCGTCTATTGAACAAAACCAACTTGTTGAATTGTCTCATGATTCGATATTGAAGATTATATTTTGTTAACCGTGGAGTACTCTCATCATTGTTTAATAGTGCATTGCTATCGTTACGTAAATTTGACCTATTAACAGATCAAACCTTTAATAAATTCTCACATGACCGGAGTTTAATATTTAGTATTTTTTGGTTAGTTTGATATGTTTTGTTTTATTCTTACATTAAAAAAATTACATCACAATCATCATGCATCAAACACTAAATTAAATATATCCAACTACAAAATATAAATAATCAAGTTATTAAAAAAAGCTCTGTAAATACAACTAAACTTTGGTGTATTTAAATGTTTTTAATGGCTGGAAATATCTAGTTATTAATAATAAATAAATGAAACTATTAATTTGTATTAAACCAATCTTTAACAGTCTGGACGCAGCTAGGCCTACTTCTGGTGTTTCCCGCAAATCTTTGAATACTAATCGATACGTAAATCTGGCTCCTACTACCAAATAACGTAACTTAAAGTCCAAGAAGCAACCATGCGTCACGACAGCTAATTGTTGACTCACCATTGAAGGCATAGTTAGAAGTAGGGGAGGTTTTCTTTCCCGGGAAGGCAGTGGGGATGAATTTTTCAGACATTGCACTTATGTTTCCAAAAGGGCGACAAAAGTACTTGATACCATTTTCCACCTTTGATCTGTGCTCGACCACGTTCTAAGCTCCTGTTTATTTTAAATGCCTGCAAAAACAGCTCAAGTGAAGGGCCAGAACTACAGTTGAAACTATCCCTCGCTGATCCTGACACTCTAAAGCAGCCCCAGCCATAATATTAAATATCGCTACACTGTATCCTTAAAACAATCAATTTTTTAATTTTAGCAGTTTGGATGCTTATTTTTTTCTTGTAAGCGACGATTGTGGCTCCCCTAAAAAGGCTTTATTTACAAACAAGAGCTTCTAAAAAAGGCTGGATTCTCTTAAATTAATATGTCGCACCAGACGAAGTGAAGGCCGTTGACGACGTCATATAAACTGTGTTCGGCTGTGTTTATGTGTATCTGTATACAAAATAAAAAGGTTTTATTTTGAAACTAATATTTTGTATGACTCTTTTTCTAAGTTATAAAAACCAATTTGTTTATTTTGGTGGCCAGTTATAAGAAGATACAGGTGTGAATATTAGAATAATTTTTAATTAATTATTTAATATTGCTACACCTGCAAAACTAAAACAAAATAGTTTTATTTATAGGTTGTATTTTGTTCTTTCATTAAGTCACGAAAAAACCAAATATAAAATAATCCCTAGGGATTATCACTTTGGATACACGCTTGAGCAAGCAGCTTTCGCGTGTACGAGCTGGTCACATTGGTTGCAACTAGGTGCAAGTAATCACTTCCAGTGACTTGTCAAGATGGAGTCATCAGACGAAGAAGAGTTTGTGATGGAAAATGGTGTGTTGAAATTTTTAATGATGGATGAAGAGCCATTTAGGGAAGAATGGGTTAACGAATATTTTAAGAATAGAGATGATGATGGAGAATATAGCGAGTTCTAAAAACTGAAATTCAGTGTATGCTGGCTAATGTAGACGTGATTCTGAAATGTTTGTGTTTGTTGCATAACATTGTTATTGATAGAGAAGGCAGTGCAGAAGTGGATAGTTATGTTGCACAAAACCAAACACAGCTCCTTCGAGACTACCGGCCAAATGATGACTTGCGAAGATACAATAGAGATACTGAAAAGGCAATTAAAATCGGAGATGCTTTTAAACACTACTTCAATTCCAAATAACCCAAACATTGTTCAAACTTTCATAGGCTAACTACTAATAAGTTTGTGCACGTGCAACCGCGGATCAAATAAAATGGTTTTTTCGTGCACGCTTGCTGTATCGACGTGAGAGTTATTTTATTTCCCTTGTGTTTTCAAGAGGTGATAGTTTTGCCCTTGTGCGTTTGTGTTTACTATGGAAATGGATATGCTAATAGCATGCGTTGAAGCAAGAAGGGCCATCTGGGATGCCTTTTCTAAGAACCATAGCAACAGAGACATTATAAAGACACTGTGGGCGGAGATAGGAACCATATTGAATATTCCAAGTAAGTAATTATAGGTTTGAAAAGTGGTGGAAAAACTTTATTTCAACTTAATTATTATTGTTTTAACTATCATAAAAATCACAAAATAATATAATTAACTACTAAATAGTTATGCTTCATTATTAGTAGTTAGCCTATGAAAGTTTGAACAATGTTTGGGTTATTTGGAATTGAAGTAGTGTTTAAAAGCATCTCCGATTTTAATCGCCTTTTCAGTATCTCTATTGTATCTTCGCAAGTCATCATTTGGCCGGTAGTCTCGAAGGAGCTGTGTTTGGTTTTGTGCAACATAACTATCCACTTCTGCACTGCCTTCTCTATCAATAACAATGTTATGCAACAAACACAAACATTTCAGAATCACGTCTACATTAGCCAGCATACACTGAATTTCAGTTTTTAGAACTCGCAATATTCTCCATCATCATCTCTATTCTTAAAATAATCGTTAACCCATTCTTCCCTAAATGGCTCTTCATCCACCATTAAAAATTTCAACACACCATTTTCCATCACAAACTCTTCTTCATCCGATGACTCCATCTTGACAAGTCACTGGAAGTGATTACTTGCACATAGTTGCAACCAATGTGACCAGTTCGTACACGCGCAAGCTTCTTGCGCAACCTAATACTTGCGCAAGCGTGAATCCAAAGTGACCGCAGCTTTAGGTCTACTAGAAGCGTTTATTAACCCCTTTTTATTAATCGTAGATCATTAGTAAGAAAATAATAATTATATCCACATTAGTGACAACCCCTGCCGGTTGTCAGTTACCCCCACTCCAGTGGCGAATGGACTGTAGTCGGGTAAAGGTTCAAGAAACATCACGCTACAGATTGAGAGAGGAAAGTAAGTCCCAAATGGTCCATAGTTCGACTTTAATCCAAGTAACAAACCATCAAAGTCGTAGCGCATTCATCCTTACAGAAGGTACACTTATCTATTTTGTTGTTGTGTCTTACAAGCTGTTCTCATTGTCCTCGTGATATAGTGGTCAGGCTGCTCACCTAGAGGTCGTGGGTTGGATTACCAACTGGTATCGGAGGATTTTCCTTGAAAGGGGAATAGTTACCAAGTTCACCGGTTAGTTAGGTTTAAGTTGGGTTAAGAGTTTCTACTGGTTTTACACCCTCATATTTACTGTCACTATCACCTCATCTCATCGGGACATGGAAAGAGACTCCACGGAAAGGATGTACGATTAGTACATTCGGGCGTACCCTTGGTAATGGTACATTAATACTGGCTCATCTGTCCGAAACTGGGCTACGAGTAATGTAGCCCAGACATGTTATTAATTAATTAACTACCTGTTCAGGTTATACCCATATCTGATAATTAGTATAATGGGTTAGGGATGAGGAAGGAAGCATTAGCGTGGAGAGAGAGAAAGAGTGGGAAACCATTTAGGAAAAACCACCCTCAATAGACCCAACTAGGATTCAAATCACGATCTCCCCGTCCTTAGCAGGTCAGAATAGCATGAGACTGATTCCTTTTGAGTTTAGTTCATTTGACCACTGTAGTGGGTAAGATTCGCTTGGAAATACAAGGATACGGAAATCCTTAAAATTGATTGGATTTATATTGATACTCTATTTTTGTTTTTATCATCTAATACAGAGAAAAATGTATCTGTGCTAAGAAAATCATTCGGTGCTAATTACCATGTTGGTCCCATTGGGCGATGCGCCACTGCTATAGCTTGTAGCTAATTTATGTTTTTTCCGACCCTCATGTTGATTATAGAAATAAAAACATAGCAAATGTTAAATATTCAAAATAATAAAATTCCAGAATAAGGAAACTATAAACTTAATAAGGGCAAGTTTATTTTAGGATCTTATCCTACTAACCGTTATATTATACGCTTATGTACTAACTACGCTAATGGTTTTAGGGATGTGTAGGGATACATTTAGAGGAAGTATGTCCGCATTTGTGTGGAGTAATTGTGGAAACCCAATTTAGAAAACACTTCAGAACACCTGATGTAGATTTGAACCTTTATCACCCAGTCATCCGTAGTCTAGGCTACTGCGGGAGGGACACCTTAGACCATGCGGACACCGATGTGGGTCAAGTAATTTCAATGAATGAAATATTTTAGTCTTGGGGCTGAGAAAGATGTGGAGGTAAACGTGTATATTTTAAAAATAAAGGTTAACTTTTGTAAATTGCTGCTAAACAAATTTACAAAAGGGTTATATAGGTCAAATATATCAAGTTTTGAGGTAGTAATACTATGCTGGCCTAAGTCATAGGTTTTCCACTTGTCTAAATAAATTGAATCAACCTGACATTGAGAATTTTACTAGGTTAGTAACAATTGAGCTATAGTTCAGAAAATCATGTTGATCATCAGAACGTTGTTTTTAGGCAGTGAAAAGTATGTTAGTTTTTAATTTTCATAAACACTTTAGGGAAATTATTTAAATTATAAATAGGCCTATAACTACCAACATTGGTTTTTACCTCAGTTCTACATATAACTACGACATTATTTTCATGCAAAGAATAATGCCCTTCTCTAAAAAAAGGTTTCAAACTTCCTCCACTAGAAGCTATTTGGTGTGTCCACCTTAAGCAACTTTGGAGAATTGGATATCTCTAGAACAGGGTTATGGATTTGCCTAAAAATATGGTTTTCCCTGCATAATTTTCACGCCTCCCTCCCCCTACTCTCCCCCCACTTTCTACTCTCAGGTGGTCCCTCAGTGCGTATACCTTATATTTTTGAGTCCTCCATCAGCAAAACCATGAGAAAGACTGCTCTAGAAGATATTTATCGTGATCCTCTATCGGATAACTTTAGAAAATGGAATTTCTCTAGAAGATATTTATCGTGATCCTCTCCTGACCATTTTCAGAAAATGTGTTGCCTTTAGCTTTTTAAGATTTTTTTAATTATTGGATGCCTCTAGAAGCTATTTGCAGCTCTATAAAATATTATCTTTCTGTTATATATTTGATCATATAAGGAGGGAGTGAAATACATTTTTAAAAAAAAGGCCAGTTTATTCAAGGTGTAATGTAATTATCGGTGTGTTGTATTGGCGGAAAATGATATAGTTGGCCTTAGTATTTACTAATGATAATGACATGTAGATGGTGTGTAAAATAAATCCGGATTCAAAGCTATTATATAACAAGCCAAAGGTCATACTCATTTGCAGGCCACAACCCAAGAGAAAACTTCGGCAATCGTAAGTAAACCATTATTATTTATTTTTAGTTAGAACTACAATTATTATTAATATATATAATTTAATGATTGAGCAATACTTCTAAGATCACCAATTATTTTGTTTTATTCCATGCTTAGTTTGTCACCCCCTTCCTTTCTTCCCCACGATGATTTTAACTAAAAAAAAAAGACCAGTGTGGGCTTCAAATTAAACTAGGATCCATCAGACACCCCCCTCCCCTTTATTGTAGACTTATTGCTTCCTTTGTCCAGATTTGACCACACGCCACTGACTTTGACTAATATTTGAAATCGCAAGAAACACGAGTAACATTTACCATTATTTGTTTTGTTTTTCTAATTTGACGAAGGATGATGTTTCTTTCTTATATAATAATTAAGGGTTGGAGCTTATTTTGTAAACCTTAAACTAACTTTGAATAGTAAATTGATAAATTGGAAATGGGACAATTATTTTTTGTTCTGATTATATTTGGTAGCAGTTTGAACATAAAAACTTGAATAGACACAATACCAATCAGCATTGACCATAAGGATGTAGGAAGTTAGTAAGAACAATCTATAATTTCAAATTAATGTATTAAAGTGCTGAAAAAGCACAAGACCTATAACAGGATAGCACTAAATAATACATAAGGAGATGACAACGTCTAGAAAATTAATCACATAGGTGAGCAATACTTATAATCAAACAAACTAGTTTAGTGAGTAAATGGAGGAGATACTAAGCTTATACAGTTTAATATACTGAGAAAACAACAACACAACAAATAAATAATTTATTTAAAACCAATAAAAAAGAAAGGTATTTTTTAAATATTTTAATACATAACATATAATTGTAATGCAGTTCCTTAAATAACTCTCACTTTAGCTCTTCTTTTGTGATAAAAGTCAAATTATTCAAATCTAGAGTCGGCGCTACAAAGACAAAGACAAGGAGGGCTGAGCTTTGATTTCGAGAGGCCAGAGAAGTGACATAATTACACACATGTTCAAGGGCGATTTTACAAGAAATGTTGCTTTTTAAATGTTTAAAACAAAAATAATTAATAATCGTTGGGAGTTTGTAATCTACCGCACCTAACTAAATGAGAATCACATTCAGGACACTAATTAACACCCACGTTATTTGGCAAATGACGCTTACAAATGACAATACTGCCAACTAGCGGAATCGAAATGTAATAGCTAGCATTTAGGAGCCAACCAAAACAAATAGATGACGAGGCATTTAAACAAGCAGACATTTTAATGAACGAACTCTTTCCATCGTTATGGTTTATCACATGATTGAAATTTGATTTTAAACTTTAAAATATATTTCATTTTCTGCTCTAAGCACATGGTAAGTCTGATACGAGCCAAGAAGGAGAGAAGGAAAATGTATAAGAAAATACACAACATTACTCATGTTGTTTGATTTAAAAAGATAATAAAAGAGAAGAGCAAAATAAATTTGTCTAGCAAATGTGAGGGTGTTTTTCTCTCTCTGTCTCTCTGTGGAGACGCGGTTTTATATTGCAGATAACGCATCTGATAGCCAACCAAGAGGGAACAAATGAAAATGTCGTTAAACAGAAGGTAATACAAACGTGATGTGTTTTGAAATGAAAGGGGCGGGGTACGATCAGCCATAAAGTTGACCTCTCCAATGACAATAAATATAGCTCTTTACATTTTACTAAGACTAAACGAAAAAGAAAAGAAAACGCTAGACATGCAACAATCTAACCCAAACGAAAAACAAAATGATTACCTCAATATAAATAATAAAATATTTTAGGGGAAGGAGAGAAGGTACTCGTGTTTAAATTTGAAGGTTTTAGTAAACTTTTAAGGTCACGAAATTAGAATCAATAAATTATTGAATTTATTTCTCTATTTAGTAGATTGTAAATACTGCGCTAGTAGTCCGTCTTTTGTTTTCAATGTTATTAATATGCTCTTCTACTGCTTTATAATTTGATACATAATAACACTAATAGTCACGTGTTCTAAGGCGTAGAGCTCACATTAAAATGGACTGCCGGTAACAGTGAGATTTGAGTTTGTGAAACCCGAACAGTTTTCCTGGGAGGAGGGCGTTGGATCCACATATGATTTAATCGCAGAGGCTTTTCTCATACTATTATCCCAACTTTTAAAATTATTTACAAAATAAAATTATTCTATTTTAAGTTTTTCTAAATCAAAGAATGAAATTATTAAAGATTTTTCAACGTTTCAAATTTTCTTTTGGAGGTTGTTTGCTCTTTCTATTAATATTTTGGTCTTTTCGTAGGTCGACTCAGCAAACACTTGTCTGGAAAGTACTCTTTTGCAAAGCCTTATGTACCGGTAATATTTCATTTGTTTATGTAAACAATTTATTTGCAATTCTGGATTTTTCTGCTTCTTCAATTTTTCACTGCCGTTTCAGTTAATAATGTGTACAGATTTCTTTCCTTGCTTTTATAATATTATTTTTTTAAATTCCTCTTATATTTTAATGTGTTTATTTTTTCTCATCTTTTTTATTATTTCTTTTATACTTTATAATCTATCTTCCAGGTCGATTTTATAAAGTCTGTGTGCAGTTTGTATATAGCTATACTATTTTATACTTAGTTTCAATTAATTTATAATTTAAGCTACAAAATTAGGATAGTCTTTTAAAAAAACCTCAAACAATACATATAAAACTATAAGGTGGTGATTTAGAGAACACGAGAACAAGCCAGTATTTTTGCAGTTTTTATATCAAAACATTCTTTTGGCCAAAATAAATAATATATTTGTTAATGTATTGATTTGGATTAATCTAAATTATGTAAAAAGTCATGGATGACGGTAATTTTTCTTTAAAGTAATATAGGTAGAGTATCCTTTTAAGATTCATCCATGAACAAACACGCGTTTCTCAGAATGAGGTGAAAAGGACTTCACCCCTAAAATATATTTTTTTTATACCTTCTTTCCTGGTAAAAGAGTAACTGCGTCAATTCCTGTTAAAGGGAACAAGTTCATAGTATTTGGCAGAACACGCCATTTCTTTATACCAATAAGAAGCTAGCCATCACAAAACGTGTCGCCAGGACTCTGTCTATTGGTTAGTTTTTACATTGTTGACCAGGGGAGAAAATGCAAGGGGTATGTCATATATAGACCATTATACCTATGTTTATAGTATTTCATTTGACGACGACGACGACGAGGAGGAAGACGATCTCCGGGACCTCGCTCATGCACGAGTCAGTCACAGTCCAACACATTATAATATAAGTCACTTCAACATCACAAGTGTGCAGTGATAAGAAACATTTAATTGAAATATGTGCAATCAATTTACTGGTGTAATATAAATAAACCATGTGTGAAATAACAGCCAACAACATTTCTCTTTCTTTAATAATATTAATACCGATTTAATTAGTGCTCGAACACGGGGCTATAGACAGCTGATTA
>CABFOW010002261.1:6040-33129 GCA_902141385.1 Timema californicum | reverse complement strand
CTTACGCTAATGTGTAATGGTAGGGTGATTGTGAGATGAAATGAAGGACCTACAGTTTAACGTGGAATCCGAACCACGGTGGAGGCCTGGCATTCCCCACATTCACAAGATGTCTTGTCAGAGGTGAAGGAAGGGTTTGGTAATCAGATAAATCTGTTCCGGGACCGAGCACAAATTGTTGAATATCTGTCAAGGGTGTCTGGGAATTTAATTACAACTTATACTCTTCATTTTAAAAGTTCATCATCTAATACCACTATGCTCATGAAAGATATTTCACAACTGTTGATATCATCATGTGAAGAAAATTACACTATGTTTGTACTGGAGCAATATTTTAGTTATTTTGACCAAATAAATGTTTTGCTATACAAACTGCAAAAACACTGGCATTTTTACACGTTTTCTACATACATCCCTACCTTAAGGACGCCACTTAATATTAGAGAAATATCAGTACACTGTGGTATTTCTGATGGAAATAGTTTTTTTGAAGTTCCAAAATCTTATAAAGACAATCCTTATTTATATCATTTTCTATTGTGACCTTGTTAGACTAGACTTATCACCTCAGAACTGTAACTTTTATCGTAAAATGCTGTTAAAAATTAGTTAGTTTAACTTTATAAAACAATAAGACCTTGTGTACACAGGCAACAAATTGTCTAAACACTTTTTTGTCGTTACCTTTCTGGCTGGCAACTGCAAAGCAACAGATGAACGACGAAACAGTCACGTCGTTGGTGTGTGTGTTCACAGGGAACATATTTGTTTCCAGGGAAAACAAAAGTTCCAGAAACTTATATTACCTCTATTATCATAATGGACGTAGAATTATCCGCTATTTTTGCTCTTGTACTGCAATAGAAAATGATGAGGACCCGAACGTCATTTTAGGTACACCCCATTTACAGTGAATCACTATCACTTGCAACGTTTTATACAAGTTTTTAATGTTTTAGGATTTATTTCGATAAGTTTTTTCCTACTATAGAATGTGTGTTTCCATTTTTGATGAATTTTTGGTTCTATTTGAACAATCAATTTCTCAGCAGGACACCAAATGGAGAAGGAGCATGACTGAACTATAGATGGGCAGTGTATGGCTGGAAGTCATGGGCTGGTCCAAACACAATCGGGTGAGCAACGACAGAATTGTCGCTGGTGTACACGGCTCCATTTGTTTGCACTAATCGTAAGACAAATAAGTCGTCGCAATGTTGTGGCGCTCCTCAACTCTTCTCATCTGCTGGAATACAGTTTTGTCGTGTCGTTGCCTTTGTATACACTTACATTCAAAATTATTGAACACATTATAACGACAAAAATGACTTAGACATTTTGTCGACTGTGTACACATAGCCTAAACTTTGAATAAAAGGTTTTTAAAATGTTTGAGAAATGTTGATAACTTACATCCTGGCTTGAGCCATATTTTTGAATAGCAAACACCTTCCTAAGCAATGCAAGTTTTCTTATAGTATTGCAATACGTTTAAACGCTATGGTAGACGGCCCTTTTAAGCACTTCAAATGGTTTTATATTGGTAACATTTTATTTTAAATTAATGCACAGGTAGATGTTTTTAACTTAGTATGCATGCCAATGAATAATTCATGTAAAAAGTGGACGCTACCGGTATATAGAGGATGAGAGTAGACTGTAGGCCAAATTGTACGCGGCTCTACTTGTTTTGTGCTTTCACACGTAATTACCACTTTTCCAACTAGTTCTGCCTCCTATTCTTTGTCATGGCCATACTGGTACTGAAATATTACTTCTTATATCCTACATTTTACATCCTGAATTTCATCTTTCATATACGAGTGGGATACAAAATATAATTAACGTTATAGTTTTATTTTTTATACACACTTATGTGTCTGTATATAATAGATATCTAAATAGATCTACTAGAGCCTTAATTTATAATCCTGATTCTAGGGACCAACTAATCTCCCATCCAATCAAAACTGCTTTCTGTTTGGTATCTCTGAAAATAAGGTATGCAGCTAAGAAATTGGGCTGTAGGGTTATCCAGAGGGATTGTAACCCCCTCTAGCCCTCTCCCTGAAATGCCAACTACACTATATTACTCTCTTCGGTGGCCGCATGGTCTAAGGTGCCAATCTCACAATATATTAAACTACCGAGGACGGTAAGATCGGGGTTCGATCCCAGTGTGGTAAACAGAGGGTGGTTTTCCTAAACAGTTTCCACGCTCTTTTCACAAAAATGCAGGTGCACTTCCTCTAAATTGAAACCTCCCTAATATCTACTACATTAGTATAATTAGTACATAGGTGTAAATATTACCCGACTGGGTAGTAAGACGTGATGCTTAAAAAATACTAGATTAAAATAAAATTATAATACCTCTTTGAAAGATGGTGCTTGAAAAAATAAATTATATTATTGAATCATAAATGACAATAGTATTATCCATTAATGAATGTAATGCTACATTCAATGAAGGCTGTCGTTCTAATCGTACAACTTTCCAAAGTATTGTGTGTCGGGATTGTCAGATGCTGACGGCTATTTTCATGATCCGCGGCTCCACAAATAATATAGTATGCACTTTCCTTATTTAAGACTCGCATTTTTATACTACATTATTAATGGCTGAGACACTGCTCTGTGATCTTACTTACGCCCGCTAACTCCCCTGCTTCACCCTTCTTCCGCTAACCTCCTTGCTTCACCCTTCCTACACTGACCACCCTGCTTCCACCTGCCACCACTGATCCCTCTGCTTCACCCTTCCACCGCTAACTCCCCTATTTTACCCTTCCTCCATTGACACTCTGCTTCATTCTCCCTCCACTGACCCCCTGCTTCACTATCTCTCCACTGACCCCCTGTTTCATCACCCTACACTGATTCCCCTGTTTCACCCTCCCTCCACTGACTCCCCTGTTTCATCTCCCTCCACTGACTCCCTTGCTTCACCTCCCTCCACTGACCCCCCTGCTTCACCCTCTCTCTATTGACTCCCTTGTTTCACCACCCTACACTGACTCCCCTGCTTCACCTCCCTCCACTGACCCCCCTGTTTCACCCTCTCTCCACTGACTCCCCTGCTTCACCTCCCTCCACTGACTCCCCTGTTTCACCTCCCTATACTGACTCCCCTGTTTCACCACCC
Source organism: Timema californicum (assembly GCA_902141385.1). Classification (NCBI taxonomy): domain Eukaryota; kingdom Metazoa; phylum Arthropoda; class Insecta; order Phasmatodea; family Timematidae; genus Timema; species Timema californicum. The sequence continues at coordinate 29,981 of CABFOW010002261.1, read as the reverse complement.
TACACTGATTCCCCTGTTTCACCACCCTACACTGATTCCCCTGTTTCACCCTCCCTCCACTGACTCCCCTGTTTCATCTCCCTCCACTGACTCCCTTGCTTCACCTCCCTCCACTGACCCCCCTGCTTCACCCTCTCTCTATTGACTCCCTTGTTTCACCACCCTACACTGACTCCCCTGCTTCACCTCCCTCCACTGACCCCCCTGTTTCACCCTCTCTCCACTGACTCCCCTGCTTCACCTCCCTCCACTGACTCCCCTGTTTCACCTCCCTATACTGACTCCCCTGTTTCACCACCCTACACTGATTCCCCTGTTTCACCCTCCCTCCACTGACTCCCCTGTTTCATCTCCCTCCACTGACTCCCCTGTTTCATCTCCCTCCACTGACTCCCCTGTTTCACCTCCCTACACTGATTCCCCTGTTTCACCCTCCCTCCACTGACTCCCCTGTTTCATCTCCCTCCACTGACTCCCTTGCTTCACCTCCCTCCACTGACCCCCCTGCTTCACCCTCTCTCTATTGACTCCCTTGTTTCACCACCCTACACTGACTCCCCTGCTTCACCTCCCTCCACTGACCCCCCTGTTTCACCCTCTCTCCACTGACTCCCCTGCTTCACCTCCCTCCACTGACTCCCCTGTTTCACCTCCCTATACTGACTCCCCTGTTTCACCACCCTACACTGATTCCCCTGTTTCACCACCCTACACTCATTCCCCTGTTTCACCCTCCCTCCACTGACTCCCCTGTTTCATCTCCCTCCACTGACTCCTCTGTTTCATCTCCCTCCACTGACTCCCATATTTCACCCTCCCTCCACTGACTCCCCTGCTTCACCCTCCCTCCACTGACTCCTCTGTTTCATCTCCCTCCACTGACTCCCCTGTTTCACCCACCCTACACTGATTCCCCTGTTTCACCCTCCCTCCACTGACTCCCCTGCTTCACCTCCCTCCACTGACTCCCCTGTTTCACCTCCCTACACTGACTCCCCTGCTTCACCCTCTCTCCACTGACTCCCTGCTTCACCTCCCTCCACTGACTCCCCTGTTTCACCCTCCCTCCACTGACTCCCCTGCTTCACCCTCCCTCCACTGACCCTCCTCCCTCCATTGATCCCCCTGCTTCACCCTCCCACCACTGACCCCCTGCTTCACTTCCCTCCACTGACTCTCCTGCTTCACCCTCCCTCCACGGAACACCCTGCCTTACTATCACGTATTCATACGCCAAGTCATGTGATCTATAGCAGTCACTTTTGATAGATATTATCAACACCTATAAAATAACTCTAAATTGGACTGTGCCCGCCTGGGTTACACGCTTATTAATTACACAATAGGAAAGTATTAAGGGAAAACCACTCTCAGTGCACCCGGCTGGGATTCGAACCCCGACCTCCCAGTTACTAACGAGCCTGACTTTTAGACCACGTGCCCACTGATGCTGATCGTTCACTAACTTATGTTGAAAATAATAAATTGTTTGATGTATATGGGAGCATTTGACGTGCATATATTTTACTAATCCATAAATAGTCCGTATTGTTACCTCCCCCTTTCCCTTCTAATACATCCTTCTCCCTTGCCCTTTCCTGAAGCCTAGATAAAATGTTGAGAAGAGCTCTCAGAAACTAACTGAACCACTTTAATAACTATAAGAATAAGCTTAGCTGATGTCATCTTGTACATTTACCCCCACCACTTCCCTCTCCTATCAAACAAACCAACAACTCGAGCTCAAACTAACCCCTCCCCTTTCCTTTTTTTTAAGTACCACAGGATTAGGAGCTTCTCTTCTTGACTATCACGATGGCTCCTAATGGAATGAAGGAAATTTGCTCACATTGATCCTTTTATCCGCTTAGCTTACTCCATAGATAAGCATTTATGTTTGCGGTTTAGCTTGATTCACGCTCCAAAAATTAAGAACCAAGACCTGTACGCGCTTAACTTACATTTTATGTTTGTTTCAAATTGAGAACATAACATGAAAAACCAACAATATTTTCTCAAACAATAAAACATGAGTTAATCTTTAACCTATAAATGTTAATTTATTACAAATTATGTTAAATATTTTATCAATAATTCTTACGTATTTTAATGTTTGGCAACGTTACGTTTTTAGCTGCAGTCTGTCATGAGGTTGTGACAATGTAACAAGGGATCAAGTGGGATAAAAAGTCAGGTCAGGTCAAAAGCAAGGAATCTTTTTATGTTTAGAAGAAACCGGGAAAACATAGGGAATTAAAAAAAAAAATTGGAAGTTTGTGAATTTGGGACATCAAGCTTCAAATAATAGGCCTTTGCAAATAAGAAAAAGTGAAGTGAAAAACTAACTACGCTGTAACGAAAATATATCTTGCCTCTAACCCCACTCCAATCTGAAACACGGGGCTCCTTAAGGTAACTTACCACCCCTACTAGACCTAATGGTAGGGACAAAGGTAGGTATACAACATAGACAAATATATCAAATGAAGGAAGGCAGGCAAAATTATAAATATCAATTCAATTAAGTTTTTTTATTAGCACCACGTCTTACTACCCGTTCGGGTTATACGCTTTAAGTACTAATCATCTAATGGATTAGGACTTAGGAAGGTTGAATTAGATGAAGTGAACCCGCATTTGCGTGGAGGGAGAGTGGAAAACCATTTAGGAAAAACCACCCCCAGTTCACCCGACCGAGATTCGAACCTCGATCTCCCCGTCCTCAGCAGTCGAGCTTCAACACGACAAGCGCGTTAGCCAACTACGCCACCGAGGCGGGTTTCAATTAAGTAAAGTTTAGCTACGTGGAGTTGCCATCTCGACCTTGACCAATTGGTGGTACACACAGCTCTAATACAAATAGATCCCTTATGCTAAACAACACTTGGCATCATCACTGGTCAAACAATAATTTAGTTTTCTATTATCCACGGCAACTGGGGCAGTTAGCTACTGTCACAGTGACACGAATATCTACACATTTCTTCATGATTAAAATTAAAAGAATATTACGAGCACAGCGAACTAAATTACTGAACAGAAATAATATGTGTACATCTTGTAGAGACAAATAATAAGTATGGCCTTATGAGCATAGCATTTAAATGGCTGCATCAAAAAGAATAACATTCAAACACAACTTTAGGAACCCAACAATCACAAATCTGTCATGTAATGTACACCTAGCAAAATGTACAACGCTGTTGTGGACTATATCATTTAGCTAGTCCGAACCCACGCACTTTGATAGAACAAATGAGTTTCCTAAATCAAAGGCCAACATTTTATCAATATCATACAAAGCAGACTATTCCTGTCTACGATTTGAAAACATTAAATAAGTAATTTGTAATCCAAACTTTGGTGCGCACACTAAAAAAACAACTAATATACATAATAAATTAAATTACAAGCCCCATTAACCTAGTGGTTAATTTAAATTAGCATTTCCCTGAATACTAACCCTTAATGCATTATTGAAATTATACCTTTAATAATTGAAATAACCCACAAGAAAAATGATAATAATTCCATAGAACAATTAATATATTTTAGCAACATTTACCCGAAACAAATGTTAACTAAACCCTAAAAACTGGCCAAACCAATATACGTCACCAACCAATAAGCGTCTCTCAATATCCCCATGGTCACCATGAACCTTCCGGGGATGGCCCCTTCTTTCTCTTGACGTTCAGGACGTCTTCTCACGTCGACATTGCGTGTAGTAAGATACTTGTTCCGGGTCAGCCATATCCATTCAACGTGTATGTCAGGGGAGGAAACTTAGTACGATGACTTCTTCAAGAGCCAATGAGAGCTCTTACTTGATACACTGGGTCAGCCCATCCTTCAAACTTCTACCTATTAACAATGTTTGTCGAAAGTTCCATCAGCGGGCAGTGAACTGGTACAGTGATGTTTCTGATATAGGCGCAGGCGAATTACGACATACGTCAGTAGAGAACTTCTCCGCTTTTCTTGTCTCCATGGCAACGGCGCCCACCGACCTGCCTGGACTACGGCCACGTTCTTCTCTGCCGCAGGTCAGCGTTCGTGGCGGGAGGAAGTACAAGCAGAATATGACTATTTCAATAAACCCATTGATATACAGTGATAAAAAAGTATATGTCCCAAAGTAGGGCTATTGAAAGAAGGGGTTGTGATGTTGGGGGTGGAGTTTACTGAACTTGTAGCATATTGTGGGGATTCCTTACATGCTACATTCGAAACGGAATCATGAGCAAATGATCCTGTTCTAAACATCATTGGCATGACTTCACAATATTTTCAGCACTGCGTCTTACTACCCGTTCTGGTTATACGCTTATGTATTAGTTACGCTAATGGTTTTTGAGATTATGAAGATTATATTTAGAGGAAGTATACACGCACTTGCATGGGGGGAGAGCGTAAAACAATTTTGGAAAAACCACCCTCACTACATCCGACCGAGATTCGAACCTTTATCTCCTCGTCATCGGCAGTCTAGTCTACTGCGAGAGTAGAGCCTTAGAGTCTTAGACCATGTGGCTACCGAATATATGGCATAATTTTAATCAAGTTTGTTTGATGTTTCTAAATATACGGTTTAATGAACTTAGTTTTACGAGTACACCCTTAAAATAAGTATTTTAAAGGCAAAGAGCTTAGGCCGGCGTGTAGAGCGGAAAAAAATAATCTAGTTGAGTACGACTTTAATCACTAAGTTTAATTATAAACAGATGTATTTTTTAATCATGAATTGTGCTTTATTCGCTATTATTTATGCGTCGTGCATGAATATTTAAATCCATGATTCACATATCCCGGCAACACCGTGGGAGCGAACGTGAATCAAAAAGCCCTTTCGATGTCGCCTGTCAATCGTATTTTAACCAATCTTGGCACGGTTCCCGCCTCAAGGCTACTTCTGGCAGCCCAGCCCACTCGCCGCACTGGCCACTAGTTTATGGGGTAAGGTATTGATAACAGGAGTAACAGATAGGGTAGTTAACGACTGCTGACGTCACATTTCAAGAGCCGAGGACAGAAGTGTTGGTGAATTGCCAGCGCGGCTCTCCGGAACCACTGACTTTAACCGACATTTTAAAGTGCGATAATAAACCCCATTAAATTATGCGATGGATGACTCTCCCTCTAATCTTCGAGGGAACGGCCGGATTACTAATAATAACAATAATAAAAGTAATAATAATACTTAGCACCGCGTCTTAATACCGGGAACTGTTGTAGCTTTCTTGTTTATGTGTGGTCTATCTATATACAGACATAGGTCACATTTTACAACGCTGGATTGTTGATGTTGCCAGTAGCTCCTTCTTACTCCAGAATGTTCATAAACTTTGTTTGTGGGGCTCCCAGCTATCTGCCTACCCCCACCCCCTTCCCCTTAAAAACATATTTAAAAAATGTATTGCATTAATTTTCACCTAAATACCAATTTTCAGCCGTATAAGGTATAAAAAACTATAAATAATAAATACATGTGATAACTATTAGTTTTAGACTGTGTTTTTATACACATGAGGGTTGATTTATCTCCAGTCCCATTTTAGATTTTCTTTCCCAACGAATTTGATCTGTATGAAGGCACTAAGAACAACTGTCAAGTTTGAATTACATTGGTCAATGCGTTCAAATGTTATGATGAGACATAGCCACAACATACACCAGTGCAAATCAGTGGAGTTAAAACAGAACTCGCTTCACTCATTCAATAAACAAAACTACAGGATTAGGTGTTTGTTTTTACACTCTGACAATATTTGCTAAATCTTCTATGCAGGGAGGCTACTATACGAGCGCACAAGCAAAATCTTCCCACTCCAACATTTTTTTCCCTTCCGTCACCTAAGCAAACTTGGGGCCCCCTCAAATCGCGGGGCTCTCTGTGGCTGCATTGCTTTCACAGCCCTAAGGGAAGCCTTGTTCATAAAGTTACTCAGTTTGATTTTCATGTTCCTACTAACTATTAATATATTAACGGAATAAATGTTTTTATTTCACTGTCAAGGTGTGTGAAGCATTTTAAAGAGAGCATATGGTTTGGTTATTGATTAATTTAATATTTTGCATGATTTTTTTTACGAAAATGTATCTAAAACTATAACAATGGTGCATTATTTTTAAAAGTAGTGTGTTGTTAATAAATTACATTTAGTAAATGTGTGTTGTATTATATTCCAAAGGCTCAGCCCTAACATAATTATAATGTTTTACGCTTTATTAATGTTTTTGTATTATAAAATTTAACTTTATATCCATGACTGTTTCCAGCCTATGGCCTCGTTTAGTCTTTTATTGAAGCTATATATTTTACACTGCTGGTTTGCTAAGCCTGTCGTAGCTTCATATGCTTTATAATCTATCTTAAAACTAGGACAGGCACAACATCCAGTCCCTGGCCGTTAATTCATCACTGAGAAAGGGTAAACCCACATTTCATCAATGATAACTTTTTTTTGCCATGCTGGGAATCGAGCCCAGGACCCTTAGCTTGGTAGATGGACACGCTATCGACTGAGCTAAAGTATTGGATTGTGTCATAGGTTGGGGAACAACTGCGTTAAGTGATAGACATCGACGGTTTTATTTATTAATTTTACCATTAACATTCAAATGAACGAAAGAATGAAAATGAGACTGAAAGGAATTTGTTGTATGTTGGTTGATTACTTCAAATTAACTTCTGACCGTGAGACGGCAGCTCCTGGAGTCAACAACATATATCACTGAAGAACGATACTGGTAACAGGCCATCCACTACAGACCACAGATCAACAAATATTAACTATAAGTTCCGTGCAACCCTTTAGCGATCTAAGGGCCAGTTTCATAGTCAGACTTAGTACGCCTCAAGTGCGGTGCTACACTAAATACAAGACGACACCTACCTAGACTCGAATGGAATGGGCCGTTCTCGCATAGGAAACTGGCCCATTCCATTCGAGTCTAGGTAAGTGTCGTCATGTACTTAGTGTAGCACCGCACTTGAGGCGTACTAAGTCTGACTATGAAACTGGCCCATAGGCCGGCTGTAATATTAGTCGCCAAAGGTGGGGCCGGTTTTACAACTCGTGACACAACCAGAACATAACACTCATAATTTTAAAATTGTTGAAGGTCAATAAAATACATAGTACTATAAACATATAAGGCTTAAACCGGAATGCAATTTTTTAAATGTGCATTTATGGTAAATTAAGACATTTCAAATTAATTATGTCAATTTATCTAGACCAAACGAAATGTGTGTGTGTATATGTATACATGGAGGTTATTTGCCACCCTACCATATATTTCCTCATATTTTTCTAATTTGTAAATATTTTACAATTTATTTTTGTTTTGGTTGAATTAAAATATGTGTTTTAAAGTTCGTCCGCGGCATTTCACGCTATGTTGCCGTTCGTGACAAAATAATACAATTTATCACAATAAAACAAAGGAAGCTCGTCTAGCAATGTTAAAAATAATTAAAATAACGAGTTTTGTAATATGGAAGATCACTTACCTCTTTATTAAGCACATTTATCCTTCTAAAAAGTTTATTGACTTTGTTTTTGTGGCGGCCATTATTATATTAAGTCTAAACCATTGAACGGCGTGTCTCGTAATTATAAAAGAAGTAAGAAATTAAAGTGATGTAAATACTTATAAACTAGCGCGCGTTTCAATTCTGACAGATGGAAGTAGACATTTTAACTCTCTTTTAAAACATTTATCATATTCATTGACATATATTTTCAACTTTTATATTATATCCATCCCTAGTTTATGGCCAACCATTTCACTTTTGTTTTAATGTATAAATATTCTCTTTGGACTTGAAGAAAAAAAAAAGTTTTTGAATTTGATTCCTGGAACACTATTTGAAGGAGTTAGGTGCCATCTTTCTTGGCGTCTTAAAACCAAGGAACCAAATTTTTGTGGCTCCTACCTAAATTTGATTCAAATATGGAACAATAGCTTAAAAGGGCAATATAAGTATACAAATTGAAAGCTGAGTCTCTAGGGAAGAATTAGAGACGGTTTATATCCATAAACTGTGGAATGAGTAAAAATTAGTAAGCGGGAACAAATTCACTTACTTTCGCTGTGTTTTTTTTAAACATTGACACATTTTATTGGCGAGCTCCAGCCAAATATTAAATATTTCTCTCTCGCATAAGTCATCCAGTATTAAATTAAAACATCTAGACACTTTACCTTTTCTTGAACCTTAATTAATATTTTATTTCTGCAAAATTATTAATGCAACTTTTGATTATTGATTTTTTTGTCAACAAAACTATTTTTTCTAATTGGTTATTTTTTTCAAAACTAAATGTAATAACCTTATTTTTTTAATTTGTGAGATTATAATTATTACTCGGAATTCCATAGGTAGGATTGGGATGTGGATACAATGAATTGATGATAATAATAACCCATAAAAGTTTCATTTTTTTTTATTGTAATTTAAATTAGTACATTTCATTCAGTGATCCATTTTATTTAAATTGTTCGTGCTATTTTTATATGAGTTTTCCTTCAACTCTTGTAGAGCTTCACAGCATACCATTGTTAGTGGTTAGTGTAGTGGTAATTAAATATTAACATCGTCCAGAAAGCGTTCCCGAGCACACCCAGTGTTATCGACTGTTAAGAGTCGTTGTCACACCGTTAGAGTTAGTCGAGCTAAAGGTATTTTTCCCTTCCTAGTTAGTTTGAACCCATAATAATATATTATATAATTTTAATCATCTCGTCTTCACCCGTTTGTTGTTATATGTGGGAAATTTTTTTAATTAGAATATACATAATAATAATAAACACAACAGACACTCACAAAGTACCTACTATAATCTAGGACGTAATTTAAACTTAATTATTATTAATTTTGCAAGTATTATTCAGGTATTGCGTGCCCGTTATTTTAAAATGGGTTCAATATTTCCGTTTATATCTAAAAAGCCTACGCATAGAATTGAATTACACTCTAAAAGTATTGAACTCATGAAAGGAAAGAACATTTTAAAATTAATAAACATTGTTTGTTAATTAGTTAAAAATTAAACCAACATCTTGAAAATATATCACAATTAAAAACAAAAGGTTGAAATTGCAGCACAAATCATTAAAGATGTAGGCCTACAGTATGCGGAATAAAATATAGTTCTATCCAGTCCACCTCATCACACCCTATCCTTATCTTAATCTAGTTCTAACCAGTCCACCTCATTACACCCTATATCTTTCAGGTTCATTATAATGTTATTCTCCCTTCAACGTCTAGGTCTTCCCAATGGTCTCTTCTCATTGGGTGTATCAGTCAATACCCTGAAAAAGGTTCTAGATTCTCCCATTCGCGCTGCACGACCTGCCCAACGTATTCTACGAGACTTGATTATCCTAACAATGTCTGTTTATGAGTACAGGGTATGTAACTTATCATTATGTATCCTCCCCCCTCCCCAGTAGCCTTGTCCCTTTTTGGACCAAGTATCTTACTAAGCACCTGGTTTTTAAGCACCCTAAATTTGTTTTCGTCATGTAAGTTTAAGGTAAGAGACCACGTTTCACAGCAATGGAAAACAACCGGTAAAACTGTTGTTTAGTATTTTTGTATATATTATATTATGGCATGATATATTTTATACTATCCTATGTCTTTTGATATTATGATAGTTTCACCTGTCATGTGTATGTATTAATATGTCATCATGCCACAGTTTCTACAAAGACGGAGAGGTATCCAGTATACACATGTCATATTCAGTGCAAACCGACCATAGTAGATTCCATTATGTAAATATAAAATGCCCTCTAATTTATAGCGTAGCAATTTCCTGAATTACCAAAAGCGTTTTGTTCCATCACTTCTCATTTTCCTATATAAAGTGTTCACTTTGTTTCAAAATTATGCCGTTAGAGGAAATAAGCCATATTTCCTTTTGTAAGCGCAATATGTTCCAAATATACACGAATTCCTAGTTTAAATATTCGTGCAGGCGATAAAATTGAATTTATTATCTCAATATTGGAATCGTTTGTTCAAACGACGATAAATCTATTTATATTTTCCGTTGGTCCCGCACATTTTTAAACAACTTACAAGCTAGCAAATGAAGCGTTATAGTAAAATAAGTGAGATAACCACTGTGACTTGTCGAACAGGCTAGTTGATTTATTTTACATAAAGATTAGAGAGTAGGCGAGCAAGTCTTGTAAACAGTTTATCCTACCACCCATTTTAACTATCAGCAAATATACACTAATAGTACAGGAGTTAAGAAAACATAATTTAGTGGAAATGTACCAGAATTTGTGTGAATGGAGAGTAGAAAACCACATAGGAAAAAAAGACTTAGTACATTCTGTTGGGAATGAAATCGTAACCTCCGAGTCGCTGAGAATCCTGACTATTTAATGAACTTGACATTTAAATCGTGTTAACAACGGTGTGAGTATCTTAATTATTTTCCTTGTAGGAAGACATTTTTTTTCTTTCGTTTAACACTGATAATATTTTGCATTATTATTGTCATTTTATAAGCATTGATGTACTCTATCAAAAGTAGTGACAGTAGCTTTTGTAACTGTTCTTCCTGTCATAATCCTACTGTATCTAGTTGAAGTGAAACACACAGTCCAGTTTATCTGACATAAGAACTATATCCGACAGCTACAGTAGCCCCATAGCTTCTTTGGTGCTGACTGACAGCTCACAGCTGACAGCTAAAAGCTTTGAAAAGTTACCAGACCAAATTATGTATCCCTACGCCTAATCATATGATCTGCAAAAACATGTGTTTAGCAGCTGTCACTTCTGATGGTCAAAATTTAGGTATTATGCCAAAATGTTAACTGTCAGAAGTCAGCTGTGAGCTGTCATTCAGCACCAAAGAAGCCATGGGGCTACTTGGAAAGCGCTAGGTCTACGTTCCTGTGTTCATACGTCAGATCACACAATCTGTAATTGTTGAAAAATACACCTGGACAAAGGAATCGAGTCATTTTTCAAATTTATGAATAGTATACGATAAAATATGAAACATGATACGTTATTATGGATCATTTCGATCTTCTAAGATTAGCTATTCACATACACAAGCGTTAGTCCTCCTGTAAAATAACACTAGTAAAACAGTGAAATGTTCTCATTGTTGTCAGCAAAGAAATACTGTTGTGTTTTCTAAAAGACTCTCCTATAAAAATTGGACTATAATCCAGAAACTTATTCTTCTGTATTAATAAAATGAAGAGTTTGTTTTTCTGTCATGAGCGGTGTGCGATATCTTCCACAGGCAGAGGTCGAACATTCCCAGTGCATGACCATGTTCACCTCAAAACCTAATTTTAAAATGTTGACTGATTTTGTTTTAAATGAAATAAAATCCAGGTAACGCGGGTAGCCCCTGGTACTTAATTTAATAATATAACAGCTCATTTATGGTAGTAGTGTAGGTAAATGCCAGCTAGTAGGAGGTTATTTATTACAAACATTGACCGGAAGTATTATTGGAATAATTTGATAACATTTTTTATTGATATTAGCAGATAATTATTTGTGAACAGGTTGACATTATCCAATGTTTGCAATAATGCACTTTCTGCCAGCTGCCAGTTATCTACATTCCTACTGTAGACGAACTATTTAATACAATCCATGTCTGGTCAAAAGTAAATATTACGAACTAAATCTACAAAAAGTTATTTGCTGTTACCAATAGTAAATTATTTTATTGGAGTATTATGGTGATTATTCTTTTGACTCTAGCTTAAGTTACAGTTAAAACCGTTCAGCTCAAAATAAAACTAAAATAGTTTTGGACAAATAGTTAGTTTGTAAGCTCATTCTGAAGCATATATTAGGAAGGATTAGGTGCTATTTACGAACACTTTATAAACATACTTATTATATCAGCAAACGACTTGCAAACTAGCTGAATATTAAAACAAACGACACACAGTCCGCTGGCCGTCGTTTCAGCGCTGTAAACTTATTTTTTAAATGATGCATTTCTCGGGAGTCAAAGCCGGTAATATTTAATCAATATACAGATGCGCTACCTACAGAATCAAAGTACCGGACTTTGGAAGAGTATTAATTTTATTCACAACCTGAAACTAGTCATTTTTTTTAATACTCTTAAAATATAAGCGTTTGAGATTTGGTATTAGTGTTGATTTTACTATCTGGCGGCCCCTTGGAAATAGGAAATATTGTAATCGTAAAACATAAATAATAATAATAATCGAGATTTCGATGGGTGTATATATTTCATGAACTCCTGTACCCGAAAAAGTGGTTTTCGTGAAACCGTCTGTCTATCTCAACCTAAAGCCGAACCATTTTATTAATTGAGCTAAAACATGGTATCTAGTGTTTTTTAAGGTTCCCCCAGAGGTGTTTGTAGATTTATATATCTAACCCTAAAATTAAGGGTAGTTTACTTAAGGGCGAGAAGAGGGGGGGGGGAGATTTTCTCGAACTCAGCTCTAACGACCTTGGTTTAAATTCGTATCCAAGCATTGTTTAACATTATAAACAAAATGGTGCCTCTAATTCTCTTATGAACATTACTATATATATAGTGGACATTTACAATTTTGATCATACTCCTGCAACTATTTGCCGTAAAAATATCTTATCATTGTAAAGTTGTAGTAGAGTCTACTATTAAAAGTAAAAATATTTTATTTCGAATAAAACTAATAGATTATGAAATATAAGCAAACATTTTTATTTTTCTGTGGGGTTCTGTCACTTGAATTTGATTGCTCTGTTCCTCGAAGGACAGAAATGTTCCTCGTTTCCCCAATGCTTCTGTAACAAGACATATTATTTAATTTATAATCTTTGGTGGAGTATTTATGCAACAATGTATATTATCTCGCTACATAAATCTTAAGAGCTTTTAGTAAATGTCTTTATTTTAATATATACAAGTGAGAGAACGTCTCTGAGGTTCGCATTAACAATTATTTATATCAACAATATTAATAAAATTAAATATTTTTTCTTACCATTTGATAATGAAATGATAATTTTAATTTAATTTTTAATAATTTTAACCAGAGACTTTGCCTAAATTTTGAGTGAGGAATGAGACTGGACACGGGATGACTGTTGAATAACTCAGTGGCAAGGACATTTTAGTGTACTAAGCCAAAATTCCAAGATTCACTTCCTGTGTCCAGGGGTCATTTTTAAATTTAAAGAAATTTAGCATTTTAAATATCATACATTTAGCACAACACATATACGGTTTTTAATTTATCTTTAGCTTAGGTTTTCTTTTCAATTAATTTGAAATGTAAGCTGTAGCTTTTAGCTATAATCTGTTGAAACTGTATACATCAATGAACAATGAAGGCTATATAGCATGTTTCTAAATTATATGGTTTCATACACTTTTGTGTTTAATTGAAGAGATTAATGTTAATCGTGATGAAGCCTTGTCATATTAATACAATAGTATTAATTTCAATGCTATATCAACGCTTGTCCTCTATTCCCGCGGTATAGTGCTGTATAAACATGGTACTAGCCATGCCAGTGGCGTGCCCTGTACGCTCAACAGGGGGCGATTAAAACATAGCTATTAAACTGTACTATCAAATGTAGGGTAATGTTGACAGACATAACGTGTTGTTCATTGAACGAGTACATTGGAACAGCCACACTCACAAGTTTAAAATATTGTTTGCACAATACTAAGATTGCATTTTAACATTTATTTGAGATATTTAACGTTCACTTTCTGAACCGACAGATTATATAAACACACGAAAAGTTCTATGTGCGAGCACGAAAGGGCCTACCAATTTTGTCGGAAAAGCTATTTTCCCATACCTTCCAGGGCTCTTTTACATACCACAATCGACATAGGCACGACAGCTTTACTCCCCCCTCCCCCTCCCGAAGGAAGTTGAGCTACAAATTTTTATTAATCCAGAAAAATCCATCGACCCCGTCTGGGTTTGAACCCACAAAAAATTGGGCCTTGAGGCTTCACCGTTACTAAGAATTCATTAAACAAGATATTTAAAACTTGAAGCGATTCCTTCCTACTATTTTTCCCGTAGCTATATCCGTACTAGGCCTATTATTTTAATTATTTAAAACTAAATGAATGGAATCGAAAATATGTACACAAATTTCAGACTTCAAAAATATTTAAAGGGAGAGTCACAATTTCAAAAAACGAAAATTTATTTTGCCAGCAGTTTCCAAAGTTCTACCCAACCGATTTTTTAGTTTGCTTTTCTTTTAGTAAATAAATGAAAGCATTTACTTCAAGGATTGTCATAAAAGTTTACCAAATTACAAAGCGACAATCCCTTCGTTAGTCGGTGAATGTATGGACGATTTTAGGATTGGGTTCCTGACGTTAGAAAAAAGTTGTCTCTAAAAGAAGTGGTCGAATTGAATATTCTCACAAAATCCACAAAACGTCTGAACTTAACGCTGAGCTTTACGAACTTTGTGCTATGAACAACCAAATAAGCAAGACAGTTAATTTATGCGCTTTTTCACATGGGTATTGTTCGCAAAATAATAATCCTAAAAATATATAATTATTCTTTATTTATTTGTGTCAATTTAGCTGAAAATTTATTCTATATACGTTAAAAAATTTAACATATTAACGTCATTTAATGGGTAAGGATGAAAAGAATTAGCCACAGGAAATGTGCCCAAATTAATACACTGAGAGCATGGGGGAAGTAACATATAAATAGTATGTGTAAAACCACCTTCAAATACACCCAACTGGGCTACAAACTCTATCCTCCCACATCTTTCCCTTCAGCGGCGAGAGTCGAACGCCTTGGACCACTTGGCCACGGCCGCGGGTCGATACGGTTTTGCTAAGATATTATGAATTAGTTTTAAGCAGATATGTACAAAATCTAGTTCAAAGCCCCTTGGAATTAGTTAAAGCCACTTATTATTCAGGCGAATTGATAATATTCTAGTCCGACACTATCTCGGTCGACAGCGCGCCTTCCTATTAAGCTTAGGGTGCATGGTTTGATTCCCGTCTTGACTGGAAAGGCTACTATTGATATAATTTGGTGCCCCCTTTATCCCCCCTGATTCACATTATGAATTAACAGTACAGGTATTGGGTGCTGTATGTGTTCTAGAAACTAGTTTTGAAGTCGTAGAAATATGGTTGTGAGCGCATTCCACTCGCGTATCACACTCGTGAAGCTGTTTGTCGCATGAAAAGCGTGGTAGCTCGATCGTGTGTTAATTGAGTAAAACGATGAATGGGGAGAGAGGGGGGGTACATTTGTTATTCAGGTATGGCGGGCTTTTATCGACCTTTTGTTGAAAGGAGCGTTAAGGAGTAGAGCGCTTGTCACGTTGGAAGGGCTTTAGATTCAAAGGGAGTGAGGTGGTAAGAGGGGATTACACTTTTTTATATAGGAAAGTGGATTAGAGACCATAAGACTTAAACGCACACTTTTTTATACTAATACTTTATTTACAGCTCTACATTTTAAATTGATTATAATTTTTAAATTACCCGCACCAAAGATGCACATGGAACTATTTTTCTGTCACCCCGTATTAGTACTCGTTCAGACTATACGCATATCAAATAATTACGATAATGTGATAAGGATGAGGAAGGTTGAATTTAAAAGAGTGTACCCGCATTAGCGTAGAGGGAAAGTGGAAAACCATTTAGTAAAACTCACTAGACCCGACCTGGACTCGAACTTCGAAATTACTGTCACTGATAGTCCAGTATATTGTGATGGTGACACCTTAGACCATTTGAACTCTGAAGTGGATCACGTGGTCTAATCGTTAAGATCGTTCAGTTTGATTTACCGGAGGTTGGTGTTCGAATACCGGTAAAGAGTAATGATATTTTTGAATTGTGAATTTTAAAATAATAACTTAGCCTATTAGGGTAATTAAATGCGCAAAGCCAGGATGGGCTGTAAAATGCGGTGGCAAGATAAACTAACCCGCACAGCATTAACATTAAAAGTGAACAAAATACAGTAGATTTCGGTTAATTGGGGGCACCGGTTAAACGGAGCCCAAGTCTATTTGGGTCATAATTTGAAGAACAGAAACAAAACACGTATTTAGCGTGAATATTTTCCGCTTATTTGGGCCAAAACTGGTCTCTTTACTGGGCCAGTGAAGGTCGTGATTGAACAATAAACTGCGTCTAGATGGCACGCACGCTCGAAACATAGATTATGAAGCGAGTGACTAACCAAAATGACAGGAAATATATCGCCGAATTTAGGGGCCTTTCCATGCAAGAAGGCAATGAAGGCACTAGTTTATCAGCGTTAGATACCGGACCCATCGTGTAGTGGTCAGTGCACCCGGGTTCGAATCCCGGCTGTCACCTTGGATATTTTTCCTGGAAGAAGAATTACCCAACGGTCACCAGAGTTTGGTTAATTAGGCTTAAGCAAGGTTTGAGCGTTTCCACTGGTTCCACACCCTCATACTCACTATCACCCTCACCTCATCTCATCGGGACATGGAAAGGGCCTCCACGAAACATATGTACGATTAGTACATTTGGACTCGCCTTGGTGGCGTAGTTATCTAACGCGCTAGTTTCATGTTGAGCTAGACTGCTGAAGATGGGGAGATCGAGGTTTGAGCCTCACTCGGGTAAACTGGGGTGATTTTTTCTAAATGTTTGTTCACTCTCCCTCCACGCATATGTGGCTTCATTTCCTATATATTCAACCTTCCCAATTAATAACCCATTAGCCTAGTTAATACTTAAGTGTATAGCCCGAATGTGTAGTAAGACGCGGTGCTAAGTATACATAAGTACATTCGGGCGTCCCTTGGACAGCTGTACATTAGTACAGGCTAATTTTCCACAAACTGAGCTACGAGCGATGTAGTACAGACACGCAATATCATTATTGTCAGCCTTAGATACCTGTGCCCACTTTGTTCAGTTACAGTTCACAAAGATAACACCTCAGACTACATTTTATATAAAAAAAATCAAAGCAAGAACCCACAATAATGGGTAACCTTTTCTTGACATGGTCATTATTTTGAATTTTATTTTGCGTAATACTTAATGTACATTATATGTTTGTTTGTGTTTAGCGATAGTTTTTTTTTTTTAATGTTTGTACCAATATTAATTAAATATAGTGTGTAGTGTGTTTTTTAAATGCCACATTCGTTTTATTTTATTCATACCTTTTTGCTCTGTTAGAGTGTGTTTATCATTTGATTGTTTAAAATTTCGCTTAATTGGGCCAAAGTGATCTAGTCCCGATGTGTGAGATCACCAGTGAGCGACTCAAAGCTATCAAAAAAACACCCTTTGTGACTCGGTGTTCGCATTTGGATGCTTCAAAGTGTACAGTACATCCTGTTCATGCTAGTTAGCGTACTCACAAAGGCCCTCTTCCTTGTTAGGATGATGCTATATAGTAGTATTTTGGTAGAAGAAAAGAGCTTTCAGACGTTCTTTCCCACCGTGAACAGGGCTCACAAGTTGTGTTTATGGGGTTTGTGTGTACACACCGCGGCCGTGCTATCAACAGCTCTATCACATCGACGAGGCGTACAGATAAAATAACATTTAGTTAACATGTGCTCACATTTGCTTGGAGTGAGAATGTGAAACAATTGGAAGAAAAGCCACCCCAGTACACATTGCCGGGACTCGAGCCCCGACTTCCCGTCATCGGAAAAACAGACATGACCATGTATATGCCTTGGTCCGCATGCCCACCCGTGTATTTAATTTTAGGTATTTAACGTGCAATTTAGGAACCTACGTATTTTATTACTGCACTACTTACAAACTAGCTACATCCCACAACAGACAACACTTCCTGTCTCCCAGCCGTTAATTATCACAGTGAAAGGAGAAGTCCTATTTTTACAATGGTTTTTTTTTCAGGCCATGCCGAGAATCAAACCCGGGACCTTTACTCTGGTGGACAGATGCGCTATATACTGAGCTATGGTGTCGAACCTCAAGATATTAAAATGTATATTGGGTCTGTGGTCACTACTGTTCACATACTTGTTTCAAACATACATAATATATGGCAGAAGAAACTCATAATTTCATTGCCGCACTTACACCCTATCCTTATCTTAAGCTAGCTCTATCCATTCCACCTCATTCCACCCTATCTCTTTCAGGTCCATGCTAATGTTATCTTCCCATTTGCATCTAGTTCTTCCCAATGAATGTATAATGTATGATATGATATTAAATGTTAAAATAAAACAGTTATACGCGTAGCATGAACAAAGTTATTTTTTTATTATTAGGGTAAATTACAAATCAAACCAGTATCACGATTGATTGCACTCTTTAGTCCATAATTATGGATGCGATAGTTTAAAAAAAATACATGTCTACGGCATCTTACTACCCATCCAGGCTTTTAAGATACTAACACTAATGGGGTAGAGATTAGGAAGGTATAATTGAGAGCGAATGCACCCGTATTTGCGTACAGGAAGTGTTGGAAAGCAATTAAGAAAAATCGCCCTCTAACACCCGATCAGGATTTGAATCGTAACCCCCCCCTCCCCCCATCACTGTAAAAACCTGACCATACGAGACTAACCCCTGAGTCTACTCTCTCACCGATGCACGTTTTATCCCAGTTTTTATTTAGGTCGTACTATAAACCAAGCTAATATTATATCTAATCCATATAAATGTGCAATGTTTTTCTAGATATAAAAATACGTCTTTCTATGTTATTAAAATCCTGCAGGCCTACCCTTCTTTATTTTTATTTAAAAAAAAAGAATAAGCTTGTCACCTCACTACTGGTGTTATATTGTTAGGAATAAAAAATTGGGTTGATCCTTGAGAGAAGGTAGTGTGTTTCATAACACAGAAATAAATGTCTGAAATGTTCTGTGACAGGGCTGCAGCGATTCTTCATAACCCCCAACCCCAACCTCAAGTCCCCCCCTCCCCTCCCTTTGCTGGAATACGGTTCACGCCTACTTGGGTGGCACACAAACGTTAAGAACACCCCCCCCCCCTCTTTTACTCCACTTGCTTAATCTGTTGTTGTAAAACGTGCGTTTAAATAAAGATGAAAAATAAAACATCGTGATGAGAAAATGTAAAGAGATAATTTTGTGAATAAAAGTTTACACAAACCAAGTTGGAAAAACAGTAAAAATCTGTTAAGTAAACAGGCTTACTATATGGATATATATAAGTTATTTTAGCATCGCTTCTTACTACCCGTTCATATTATACACTTATGTACTAATTATTACTCCAATGCTTTAGGAATGAGCAAGGTAAAATTTAGAGTAAGTGCACCCGCATTTGCTTGGAGGATATTATTGAACTAAAAAAACACTGTCATTCGTCCTGGTGAGCACGTGGACAAAGGCTTAAGACTCGTTTGGTTTGGTTTGCCAATGACGTGGAGGCTCTGGCTTGAATCTCGGCTGGGTATAAAAGGTTTGTTCTTAAAATGTGTTTCACACAAATAATGGCCTACATTCCCTTTCACTTCTACCGTTCTAATCCATTCTCCGTTAGTTTTAATATGTGGATAGCTCGGATGGGTCCTCAGACGCAGAGCGAAAAATTAACAGCATAATTTCCAAATAAATTTCCAAATTATAAAAGTGTTATATAAGTAGCCTACATCAGCTAGAAATTATATTAAACCAACACATCCTTCCCCCGTTACCTCATTAATTTCTTAACCATAGAGTTAATTATTTTAATAACTCAATGTATCCACTAGGAGTTGAACTAGAGAATTCCATGTACTGGTAGTCTTCTCTTCCACAGATTAATGGGACGGACCTGTTAGTATCTGCATACATGAACATGTATACATATATCCCTACACCCCGTTTACTCTGAAAAGTACCTTGACGAGTTCCACTGTGAGCTTATCTTACAAGCTACACCATAGTGTAATCAACAAAGGTAAGATTTCAGGGAATACGAAGGCTCATTAAAGCGCATTATACGATGTATACTATTATTATAAAATGTCAATCCACAATAATCGTTGACAGTTGTGATTCTGTACCAGCAGTACTACACGAGAAATTTATTATAGCACCGCGTCTTACTACCCGTTCGGGTTCTACGACTACATACTAACTACACTAATGGCTTAGGTATGGGTAAGGTTTAATTGATTTCAAGTGCACCCACTTTTGCGTGGAAGGAGAGTGAAAAATAATTTAGGCAAAACTCCCTCAATGAAACCAACCCGGAATCGAACCCTGATCTCCCAATATTCCCCAGTATAGTCCAACACGAGAGTAACGTGTTGGACCCTGCGACCACCAAAGCGAGTCACGAAAAACACTAAACCTGTGTTAATTAACATGTTTAATACAAGGGTTATTAATTTAAGAGATAAGAATTTTTAAGGTTGTTTTAGATTAAATGTATCGCATTAGCCTGGAGAGTGGGCGGTAGAGCCAACCCTAGCGCATCCGCCCGATATTTGAACCATTATTACCTCCCCATCACAGAAAATCCAATTTATTGTATGTTGCCCTGACCACCAGTTACGGCTACAAGGGTGTAACGAGTTACATATAACGACTACAAACAAATAGGATAACACTTACCCTCTGCCCCGTTGTACTCAGACTTTGGCATCGTGAGCACTGACCACCTCTCGCCAACGCACAGTTCCTAAGACTAAATGGAGCAGCCATCATGCTATAGCTAGCTCTAGAAGAAAGCCCCACCCAAGAGAAAAAATAAAGGCAGTTCAACGCGCTTAGTTGTTGCTTCCTCCACCAAGGCCATTCTCAAAATTTATAGTTCTATGGATGCTCGGCTGAATCCCCGCTCCGTCCCCTCTTTTCTCCCTCCTATCCTCCCCACTATCTGTGAACATGGCTCTACGTTTTCACTATATAATGGCATGTTTTAATTGTATAGTCACTCATTGCACAATAGGCTAGCTGAGGTGAGGGCGACAGCTTAGGCTGTGACTTTATTGTGTTTGTCAAAATTCTTTTTCGGTTTAACATGTGGGATTTCATTCAAAATTACTGATTTGGACTTAATATTTATAATTGTCATATTTGTGATGGGTTTCTCTTTGGTATCTACGGGGCTATATTGTATCCTCATCCTCATTATTTTTAACTTACTTTGGGAACTTATTTTTGGGACTTTAACTTTGAGTGCGCAGTTTTTCTCTATTTTTAGTGAGAATAGCGCATGCTAATTGTTGACATGGTTAATGTAATATTGATTGTCTTGGTTGCCTTAAGCAGTCCAAAGGGATGTGGATCGACACTGATTTGT
Source organism: Timema californicum (assembly GCA_902141385.1). Taxonomy (NCBI): domain Eukaryota; kingdom Metazoa; phylum Arthropoda; class Insecta; order Phasmatodea; family Timematidae; genus Timema; species Timema californicum. The sequence goes on along the minus strand of CABFOW010002261.1, from coordinate 8,694 downwards.
GCAATTTATCTATGACTGTATTTAGTGGGAATTCATTAATAAGCGGGGCACTTATATTTGACGCAGCTGTATTTACTTTAAAATGCGCGCAAACCTTGTATTAGTTGCAAGATTTTCTCTCGGTATTGCGCCTTATACCAAACCTCCCTATTATGTCCATGAGAAGGGTATTAGCTCGAGAGTCGAGCTAGCTTTATCGTAATTTTACTGTGTGGTCATAAGAACCCCTGTAATTATTGCGCCCTCAAAATTGGAACCATTATAGGTAGGCTCACTTGATATGGATTTATTTATTTTAAGACAGTTGAGTCTATATCTAAATATATTTATCATATTTTGAATGGTGTTATCCTCACTAAACTGCATAAATGATAGCTTCGGCTCTTTGATTCATCGATAGATATATTTAGTAATGTAATGTACTTGTTCTATACCCTTTGGCTTGGCTTAGAGTTATCTTCTAAGATTCATACTCTTATGGCATAGTATATTATTTTTATGCATGAAACATTATATAAATATTAAAGTCTCTGACTTAGAACTTTCTAGTCTATTATTGTTATTCTTTAAATATTATATAAATTTCAAAGACTCTGACTTTGAACCTTCTAGTCTATTTTACTGTTCATGGAAAGTTATTAATGTTAAGGTCATCGACTTTGAGCAATCTGATCTACCTTAATATTCACGAGGTATCGTGTTTTCCGGCTTCTGCCAATCATGTCAATTTTAGAGTGTAATGGTACATAATGATTAATTTCTAATCCTCCGACCTTACATATGATCAAAATTCTTATGTTTATATTTTGTTATTGTTTCTTAACTACATATCTTCTATCCAATAAATATTTTGTTACTCTCTAGTAACTGCCTGGCTTATATTTCTTAGGAAATAAGGTGGTTACAGGGGCTACCAAAGGAAAATAGGTTGAGGAGGGTATCTCGAGGGAAATTTGCTCAAACAACCTAGTAAAAAGGATGATGAACACAGTGATACATCATGCGTGTAAAGTCACCCCCCAAATCACTACTTATGGGTTCGAACCCTGATCCCACTTCCTATGGATTCAATGCACCATTCAAATTAAACGCTGTAGACCGAACGGCCCCTACTGAGTGTCTCTCAAATACCCATGTTAAGAAATATGGTGACTTAAAACGTTTGGTTTGATCCGAGTGAATCTCTTTAACGCCATACAATACGATCTTTTATATTTTACTTTTCTTTGAAAGTTAATATTATCTTTATTTATATACTTCGCATATAACTATAGTTTGATTTTACTCTTCTTTAAGGAACTTAATGATAATTTTCTATTTCGTTTTTCTAAAACAATTGCTCCTTTTTTAAACCCTATTTAATAACAGCCCATAGTATAAAAACCACAATTAATGATAGTAAATAATGGATATATAGGAAATAGGCATACCAGGACACATATAAAAGATTATGTCCAGCAGCTATTTATCTTAAGTGCCGTATAAGGAGCTCTCCGACTAGGTGACATAGACATATCAGGACACATAGAAGAGTTTATGGCCCAAAACGTAATGCGAGTTGTATCTTGCCCTCTGCTCACACCCTGTATCCACTTCACGGCTTTTATATTTTTATTTTTTTACACAACTCTACATTATACTTATATGTATTCCTAACTATCCATGATAACTGCATTTGATGGTTGATCAAAGCCATGCCTTATGATTAGACAACATTTGATAGCCAGCTTTTTGAAAACAACATTGTTAATTTCGTATATCCTCCCTTCACACTACGAGAAAAACACTTTCAACGGGTTTTTTTTAAACTGCCTGACTCGAACTGACTCGAACTGACAGCTACTCAACGGGTATTACCTTTTTAAGTGTACACATGTACCGCCGCCCTTACTCTTCCCCGAAGAATAAGGCTGGCGCACAACAGACAATAAAAAAAATATTAAATATAGCAATTGCAGAGGGGCTGTGAGAATACAAGCAAAAGTAAATAGGCCAAATACAGGCCCATTTACTTATTTTCTCCACGAACTCATACCTCAATTATATTGATGTTCCTAACAAAAAAGGGGATGGCAAAAGCAGGAAACCAGGATTAAGAAGAATATATGTCAATGGTAACAATTTGTAGTTTTATTGATAGTGAGAAAAAACTTGAACAGAGTATAAAAAAGGCGATTAAGTTGTACATTTTGGAATTGCTTATAATTCATGAAGCTATTAGCATACGAACATAATATCGTAATTGAAACCAATGAACAATGAACTCTATAAACCCTCAAGGCCAATGAGTTAACTGACGACAATATTCCAATACAAAATCTGGCTATGCAGACAAAAATACTCCATACCAATGATAATACAAGACTTTTGCCGTATGGGCCATTCAGTTTAAAGGGGGTTCATAACAAAATACTTATAACTTTATATTTACAATACGAAACTTCCCACTGCCTGATGGGCATTTTTGATACAATCAATTGCCCTCAGATATCTCTATTATATCTGCCGCTCTAGTAAATATATTTCTTACTAAACAATCAGGTATGTATGCCATATAGGCGATGTAAAAAAATATAAACATTTATCAGTTAAATATGATTCCAGGTAAAGTAGAATATTCCAAGTCTAGAATAGACTACAACATCCATAGTGAC
>CABFOW010002260.1:93445-108306 GCA_902141385.1 Timema californicum | reverse complement strand
ATCTCGGTCGGGTGAACTGGGGGTGGTTTTTCCTAAATGGTTTTCCACTCTCCTTCCACGCAAATGTGGGTTCACTTCCTCTTATTCAACCTTCCCAATTCCTAATCCATTAGTGTGATTAGTACTAAAAGCGTATAACCCGAACGGGTAGTAAGACGCGGTGCTAAATATTATCAATACCTTAAATTTGGCAATCCTAAAGGGTTAATTTAGAGTTAAATGTCAATTTAAGGTTATTATTTCTCAAAATTGTTTATTTTCTCAAAGATTCCAAAATAACCACACGCTCGCACTGCATTAAAATATTGGACCAATTTGTGTGATCGTTTATATTAGTTATGCATTTTAAACGTATTTATCAATAAGTTAACTTATTTTTCAATTTATTATGTTGTCACCTTGCATATATCCTTTTTTTTTTCCCACCAAAGTAAACGTTATGTGGTTGTAGAATGTGGAAAAGTTCAGCCCGCTAATAGACGAGATAATTCCCTTTTTTTATGTTGAGTTGGTTATTTGATTTACGGTGTATTTGTATTAAAACAAATCTATAACAAATTGAATATAATATTTTTACTACTCTTCAGAGTTAAATAATGGATGTAAGTGAATTATTTTAGCTAATTTTGTTGAAGAATAATGCATATTTTGGGCGTTATGTTTTTATTTTTGTGTGCACCACATATTACTATCTGTTCGATCTCTGTATTTTTTACTTTATTGCACTAGGGATGAGGAAAGTAACAAATAAAATAAACGTACACCCTTTTTCGTGAAAATCTATATTTAGGAAAAACCACCCTTGAACACCTGACATATGAGTGACCTGGTGGTCTAGGGGTAAGGTGTCAGACTTCTATGCCGGGGTCCGGGTTCAATCCTCGGTCCCGGCACAGATTTATCTGATTACTAAACCCTTCCTTCACCTCTGACAAGACATCTTGTGAATGTGGGGAATGCCAGGCTTCCACTGTGGCCGGATTCCACGTTAAACTGTAGGTCCTCCATTTCATCTCACAATCACCCTACCATTACACATTAGCGTAAGTGCATATCACCCGAACGGGTAGTAAAACGCGGTGCTAATAATAATAATAATAATAATAACACCTGACATGGATTCAAGCTCTGATCTATACAATCAATCCATTCTAGTTTGGGAGTGACACCCTTTAAGCCTCAATTTACATACACTAATTTCAGATAGAAAAGTAACTAGGGCCGTATCTGAATACTCGCTCTTAAGTGCCTTTAAAGCCAAGTGCACTAGAAAGTTTTAGGCCAAAGTCATTTTTGATGGTGTCCAAATTCTCTTCCAAGTGTGCTGATGCGCTTCAGTGCACTTGACTAGGGCACAGTTAAAATAACCTTGTTTATTAAATGAAAGTATTATATAGTGTGTGGAATTAGAATTAAAAATATACAAACTGCAAAATAAAACAAAAATCTTGCATTCTTTGTTAATATAAATAAATTAATTGGCTACATTTCTTCTTGAAGCGTGAAAATTCCTATTCAACGGAAGAGTATTTTCAGTCATTTAAAGTTGACAAGTAAACCTACTTAAGGATAAATATAACTTGATTAATATAGGCCCTAAGTAAATTAATGAGGGAAATTGATTATATATTTAATAATAGTTACAAATAATATGTAGGCCTAGTCATGCTTTACAAGTAATTTGGTACCATAGGCCTATGCATGCAGTTTTGGTGCAAAGTTAAAATTGTAACATTATGTCATTTAAAAAAATGTTTTAATAACAAATGAAAAATTTTAACAAAAAAAGACTTTAAAAAAAATAAAAAAACATGTATATGACACTATGTTACAATTTTAAGCACAATTCAACCAGACATTTTAATCTAAAGTTATTCAATTTTAATTCTAAATATATTTGAATTAATCTATTTTACTTATTTATAATATTACTGGGTGCTTATCTAGGGTTGTACACAAGTCCTAGCCACAATCATTATCACTCTTTACTGTATTGTATTTAGAATGTTTTCTAAAATGAGATACTCAACAATAGCTTAGAATCATATTCTGAAAATTGAAAAATGACACGGGGACATGGGAATCGAACCCAGGACCTTTTACTTAGTACGCCAATACTCTCACCACTGAGCTATCCCGTGCTCAGGGTCAGTCTTCACTCATATTTAAAAGCAGAGTCTATGATGGATGTGCTGAAATCATCAGCTACAAATGTGTGATTTATTAAGATCACGAGCTATGAGATAACACAGTCATCTTCGACTTGGTAGCTGGCTTATTGTTGGCACTTGTACAATTACTATAATTGTAAGGGATCACATATTTAAGAATCAAATAGCCGAAGCTATTATAATTGTTTTAGTGAGGATTTACTCGCATCTGAATATCATATTATGAAAATTGAAAAATAACACCTTGGTACGGGAATCCAACCCGGGCCAACTGCCGAGTTGAAGGTGGCTGCTAGCGTTAACAGACACCCCGCTTTCAGCGGCACATCCCATGTTTTTAGCTCTCTCAGAACGCCAGCACCCTTAGCGGGACGCTAAAACCCCCGCTATTTCATATAAGCAAGTACTATTGGAGTGGTAATTTAAGGTGCGGCAGAAGGGAGCATAAGCATTTTTACAGTTTTTAAAATAAATTAAATATTTCCCCAGTAGCAACATAGAGTTTAGTTTTATGCAAATACTTATATAAACAGATCTTGAATATCTGTCAAAGGTGTCCTGAGTTTTGTCAAAACTTTCTAAATAAAGAAAAAAAGTTTTGACAAAATTCCAGGACACTCTTGACAGATATTCAAGATTTGTTGTTATTAGCATGTGCAGAAAACTAAGCTCTTTGTTGCTACTGGAGACATATTTAATTTATTTAGGCCAAAAAATTTAAATTCTATAAAAACTGTAAAATTACATGTGCTCCCTTTGGCCACACCTTAAAATGATCTGTCAGCGAAGAAAAAGGAGTGCATGACGCATGAGGTGCGCGGGCGATGGATGACACACAGGGGGTGAGGCAGTGGAGTGCTGGCTGTCCTGTCACGCATCCCTCGCTTCACCCCGCTGATCGACCGACCAGTCGGTCACAGTCGATCAGTGCAAGTGGTCGAGCAAGATTTCCCGAGACAAGACTTGACAGGAGTGTGTGGCTTGTGCATTGTGCGTGCCGCTGTTACCTCTACCAAACCACTTTAAGGTAGGTAATTTTAGTTTCTATTAACTCAAAACCAAGCAACTAATGTTAGGAAATACATAACCAATCACACTTGAGTTTGATAGTTTTTAATCGTCACAGTTTTATTAATAATTATGCGTGACAGCTGTTTCAGTACACTGTATCTTCTTTGGAAGCTATATATTTCAAACTGACAACAAATAGAAATTATAGCCTACTTATTACTTGGATCTATACAAAAGTATATGGTCATCAAAGTGTGAAGAGTTTCAAAAATTAAATCAAATATAAACACAAACATTACATCAAAACATTTTCAAAACAAATATAACAATGGAGATATACTAAAATCTAGCTGACTAATCAGTAATTTATTTGAAAATTTAGCAACTAATAATCAAATCTTATTGCATATCCAGCCATTTCCCACTAGCCAATTAAGTAGAAATTTTGCACGCATGTGTTTTTCTGATGACAATACAATAAGTACCTTTATGGTGAGCTAATATGGTAATGATCAAGAGAGGGAACTCCTTAGTGGCTTACAGTTTCTCTTTGTGTTTGGAGTTTGGGCTTATTTGATTCGTTCGTATTGATGGTTGAACGCAATTTTAATGAATAAAAATGTTTATAATGTATTTTGATTGTTTTACTTCTTATGACCCGCCTCAGTGGCGTAGTTGGCTAACGCGCTTGTCGTGTTGAGCTTGACTGCTGAGGACGGGGAGATTGAGGTTTGAATCTCGGTCGGGTGAACTGGGGTGGTTTTTCCTAAATGGTTTTCCAATCTCCCTCCACGCAAATGCGGGTTCACTTCCTCNCTGAGGACGGGGAGATTGAGGTTTGAATCTCGGTCGGGTGAACTGGGGTGGTTTTTCCTAAATGGTTTTCCAATCTCCCTCCACGCAAATGCGGGTTCACTTCCTCTAACTCAACCTTCCCAATTCCTAATCCATTAGAGTAATTAGTACTTAAAGCGTATAACCCAAATGGGTAGTAAGATGCGGTGCTAAATATTATTATTATTACTTCTTATGAAATTAAATTCAATCGCCCATTAGCACATCCTAAATTGTAATTTTCATTTCCACAGAATCCTGAATAACATTTTTTGTAAACAAGGTGTTTCCAGACACAAAGAAGACTTGGAAACTAGTTGGTAATTTCTACATTTAAGAGAATTTAAACTATCACTACTATACTAATAATTTTCCATCTTTCAACTAAAAAAATACAGTGAAAATCATAATTTTATTATTTCTTCTGTACATTTAATGACGAGATTTATTTAGTTTTGATCTTATTTCTATGATTAGATGGTTGGTCCCTTAATAAAAATGTTAGTATTGATGGATACTTTTACCCTTAAAATATTTGCTTCTCATAAAGAAAATTATTTTAGTAGGATGGGACTATAAGACGTCTTTTTTTAGATTAGCATATTTAATATGACGTTTTTATTTTTATTTGGTGTACATGTTTTGTTTTCAGATAATTACAAGTAATCAAAATGAGTGACACAGATTCTTTTGACGCAGTAAAATCTGAACAAAGAGATATTCATTCTGGTCATAAAACTCCTAAAAAGAAAATGAAACAAGTATGTTCTTTTCAAGAGATTTGGTTAAAAAGTCATTCATGGTTAAAACCCGCCAAATAAAACGTTAAAGCTTATTGCACTTTGTCTCAAAGAGAATTTAATATAAATCATGTTGGGGAAGATGCTGTTAACCAACACCGAGATAGAGCTGAACATAAAAAAAGGAAGAAGGTGCTAGTAGAATTGCTTCTATAAAACAGTTTTTAAAAGATGATCAATTAACAAGCAATGAAGAAAAAGTGATGGCAGCTGATATCACTAAATAATTCCACAATGTTAAACACAATTTATCGTTCAATTCATTAGATTGTGTTTTTTACGCAGACTCAAAAGTCTCTGAAAAATTGTTCCTTGGCCGTACAAAATCGATTGCAATCGCACATTTGGGCCAGTGTCAGTTGAAGGTACAGTTAAATATCTCCAAAATGGAGTCTGTTTCTACAGATGCCTCCAATCTTGGGTCAACCAAATGTTTCCATTGTTTGTTTGCTTTTACATACTGGAAACCGACTTCAAAACTTGTGTACTGGACTCTTATGATGATTCGAATGAAACTGCGATTGATATACATAATAATATTGTGACAAGACTGCAAAATTTTAACATTGACTTAAAATATCTTACACGCTTTTCTGCTGACAAAACAAATGCCAACTTTGGGGGCAACCATTCTATTTTCAAACTGTTACAGAACAATAGTAACAACAATATTATCGCTGTAGGATGTCCAGCTCACATTTTACGCAAGTGCGTGAAACATGCTATAGGCAAATGCAAGTTTGATGTGGAAAACATGGTGATTAAAGTATATAATTACTTTTCATATCACGCAAAGAGCGTACATGCCTTGAAAGATTTTTTCGAATTTTACGATTCTGAGCTTGCGCCAGTTTTACAACATGTTCCCACACGCTGGCTATCCCTTCTTCCGTCCGGCCATAGAGTGTTTAGTGAAATCCTACGAGTTATTAAAAAAATACTTCATTAGATTGGGAGAAGACGAGTGCCCATCAGTTCTTTGGGCGTACGTCAATGATTAACATATCGAAGTATATCTCGTATTTTTTCGTAATGCACTGAAAATTATATAAAACACTGTATTACAACTGGATAATGCCAGGCTGTTATGCTTTTAGGCGTTTAACTTACTAACTGATCTCAAGAAAAAAATCAACCAAAGAATTGAAGACCAATTTGTAGGATTCACATGTAACAATTTAAGAAAATGCCTGTTGAAACTGAATCCAAGATCAAATCAAACTGCATGTTTTTTTAAAAATTTGTTGCAATATATAGAGGCATGGTTTGATTTTGGTGATAACAATGTAATTAATATTTTACAGCCATTCTTTTTATTATCATTTGATGATTTTAATTATAAAATGGTCGTTGAAATTATATGAAAACTAAATATTACTGTTGATTTTGGAATGTGTGCTTTATGTGAAGAGATTTTTAAAATCAAAGACGTTTTAAAAACCGCTGTTGCCGGTAACAATAAAAAAAACCATCGAGAAATGGCATAACATTTTTAAAACTTTGCATAGTCTTCTAAAGTTATACCAGTTTATGGCATCAATACCGGTGTTGAATGCATCAACTGAAAGGGTTTTATCACAGGTAAATGTAACATGGACTGACAGGCACGATAAACTATCCATAGAACATGTGTAGGCGGAGATTCATATAAAAGTCAATTTTGAGATGTCCTGTGAAGAGTTTTATACATTTGTCTTAAAAGAAAAGAAAATATTACAAGCCACAAAATCAAGCTCAAAATGTGTGTTATATAAAAAATAGTTAATAAATCATATACATTTTATTCATTCATAATGTTAAATAATTTGAATTACATTGGAACTTACCTTTCGAAATTTTCAGGATTGAATTAGAGTTTTTATGTTTTATATTAGTATATTGTTATAAAAATTATAACAGTATTTTGTTTAATATATTTTAATCTTGTAGTAAGAGTAGTAGTAGATCTTAAGGTTTTATTGATCTCGCAAAATGTTTTAGTTATTTTGTTTAGTGTGTCTTATTTAAATTAAAATTTTTTAACCAATTTTTTTGCATTTTTTCTATCTCCCGATCTATTCATCCCAGTTCCGCTTTTGTTTCATTAAAGTCCCGGTATTTGGAAAAACGGATCAGGCAACATTAGTGGCTGCGTTGTTAAATTTAAATCACCCAAGATGAGCTATTAAACCGATATGCTGGCATATTGAAAAATCATGTTTGTACATCGTTTGGTAAGCCGGCATATTGAAAAATCTTGTTCATACATTGTTTGGCCCAAGTCCAATGATGTTCACGCCAAATTTAGTTAAAATAATTGGTCCGCGCATTTGACAGCTTTCACGGAACAGCGGCTGATACATTGCAACTACAGTAATAACCAGATATAAAAGCCATGTGCATAATATGTTGTTTAGCCTAGGTTTAAAGAATGTAATTGCCAAAGTTTATTAAAATTGGTTCAAACATTTGACAGTTATTGTGGGACTAACATCTGGGTAAACAAACTCAAATGGATATTATTTCACTATTTACTATAATTGATGCATGCATTGATTTTGATTCACAGATTTATTTTAATTTTCTTGTGGCCTATGATTAGTTCTCAGTAGCCATGCATATCCACAATGGCTAAAAAAGTTAAACCTGACCCATTTTTTATGGTGTGCTAAGAACTATAAATTGATTTTTTCTTGTGAACTATGTACTCAGATTCAAATTATGTGTGTATGTAACAACTGACTAGGGTGACATGTTATTAATATAATATCATAGGTTCAAGAGCCAACTGCAATTTTATATATTATGAATAGAGCCCGGATTGTTATGTAACTACTTACTTTAATCCTGCCAGTAGTAATTTAAAAAGCAAAATATCGGCAAAAATTTTTGTTTGGGACTGTATTTTCAGTTTTGATATCCACATTTTTGTACATGTTCCACTTAATTCTACATATTATCCATTATTATTGTCTATATGTGTAAGTGTAATAATAATAATACTGGCTAGTATGTCATTGTTATGAAAAAATAGTATGTCAAGATAAAACATTTAACCTTGAACCGAAAAAAAGAATTCTTGGAAAATCTGGAGAAGTCTGACATTAAAAGGCCGGCAATAGTGGAGATTTCGTTGAAAGTTTATAGTGTTTGTATGATTTCTAAAATCAATTACATAATGCCATTTATTTGAAGTCTTTAAAAAATGGGAAATTTAAGTGAGTGTAAGACAAACTAATAATGCAATACAACTCGTTAAAAAAGTAATTGTATGTGGGTATATTTAAAAAAGTGTATTCCTATTACTTTCTTCAGAAATTTGAGGTCATCAAATTAAATATAGTCTCAACTAGCTAATGTATGCACAAATTGTGCAATACGTTAGGAAAGATAGAAATGTATTATTTTCTTTGATAAAGACTTTGTCTAAACTAAATAAAATAAACATTTTTTCTCAAATGAATAAAACACAAAGAGATGTAATTTTAAATTTAAAGCAACTAAATTGAAAAATTGAAAATGTATAACATGTTCGTGAGGCATTCATATTTACAAAGTGTTTAAGAAAACTACAGTATAGAAAACTTTATTTGATACACTTTTACCTCATATCTCCAGTGGTTCCAGAGATGCATCTGAAAAGTAAGGGAGTTGAAGTAAGCTTTCAAGAGATACCCCCCACCCAAATAGTGGTGGCACTAGCTTACATTGAGTATGCATTTCAAGTATGACAAAATTTGACTTCTGGTCCATACTCTGGGTACCCAGGTGAGTATGAAAAATAATGTCAATTTTGGGGGTGGTCGACAACTCCTGGGGAGGGGGTGAATAGCGTGGAATTTTGTTTCCATTATAACTTTCAGCTCATTCATCATATCAAGATAAAAAAATTGAAATGGTTTCACTAGCAACACAATTAAATTTTCCATTCTTCTGTTTTACTGAATCTTTACTTACTTTATCAAAAAGTTGAGACATAAGACCTAATCAAGATGCATCCATGAACATAACTGTAGTTATTTTACATTTTACTTGCCTTTTTTATCTTAGATTTACTTTAATTATAAAATTCGACTGCAAAACAAAGTTTGTATTATAACCCTACCTAATAGAAACACAATTATATTTTTTATATTGATACAATGAATGAGTCGGAAGTTATAGTGCAAAATTCCACTCCAAGATTGCTATTCACCCCCTCCCCACGGGTTGTCGACCACCATCGGAATTGACAACATCACTTTTCAAACTCACTTAGGTCCCCAGAACATGGATCAGAAGTCAAATTTTGTCATTCTTGAAATGCATACTCATTGTAAGCTAGCGCCTGGTCAAGACTTTCGTATTAAAGAGATAGATAATATACATATATATTGTTAACATGGGGAAATAAGGTTTATTCAATGTTATACATTTTCACATTATTACTTATTTTACCACATAATTATGTACATATTATGTAGGTTAATGCTACATAAAAATCCGAGTTCTGATTATAAGCTTTCCTTTGAAATAATTATATATTGTGTGTCACTTTGCTACAGTAGATTTAATTGCTATTATTTTGTAATTTTAGGAAATGAAGAAATATTTACAGCAACTTCTTTCAAAGTAAGTAGTATTTTGAGATTTTAAAAACACACGCAAGTCTTTGTCAATCTGAGTTCTGTATTCATGCATTGTCACCTTGTCATGTACCCTTGTCATTTGCTTTGGAAAGGACAGAGACTGGTGTGAATTGTTATGAATTTTCACCAACGATGCCGATGCAACCCTTCCACATTCTTCAATCTAAACTGATAATAAATTTCACATCACAATGTCCTTGCACGACCTTGTTGCAGTATTTGACTGAAAACTGTTTTATCATCTTTTATTTGCTTGCTATAATACATTTTATTTTCTAGACCATGTAACTGAATGTTTGACACCATAATACTTTATTTGTTTTGTTGTAATAAAACTGGAAAACAAATTTTAAGAGTTAATCTAAAATTGATCAATTAAAAGGCCATGCAATTTCCTTTGAAACCCCTAATTTATGTATCTCGGCTATTAGATTGTATTAATTACAGCTAACAAAGTTTCTAAGATGGTAGGTAGTAGCACTGTAATCCCAAGGATCTTTAACCATTTTAACAATTTCATGAAAAGTGCATTCATTGCAAGTGTCAAGGGGATGAAGCAAGGATCTTCAAGACTTTAAATGCAGCCTTTATAACCAAGGTTGAGCTGAGTACAAACAAGGACAGGTTGTGTCGATTTGTGTGTGATTTCTTTGGGAGACTTTGCATTAGGTGGGTTTTCCCACCTGTTTCTAGTAAGGTTCATAAGACTCTGATGAATTTATTGTAAATATATAGCCACAAAGCATCAATTTGGCATGTTCTTAAGTTATGCTAACCAAACCAGAGATATAAGTAATTTAAATACAACTGTCTTAAAGTTATTTCAAAAGGTTTATATTATTCGGTATGATAAAAAACTTAAAATGTAACTTTTTTATATTGACAAACATGTTTATTATGATTCAACGAAAAAAAGCACACAGGACAATTACTCTGCTCAGAAAAGACCCCAAAGCCATAAATGCTCACAGGAAAAATGCTCACACAGAAAAAAGCCCACATGGAAAAATGCCCACGGAAAAGCTCACACTAAAAGTGTGCATGCAGAAAAATCTCCATAGAGACATAAGCCCCCATTCATTTTTACTCTATCATAAAAAGAGAAAGTATTGTAATTGTGAGAAAAAAAATTTAAAAAAAAATTATAAACACGAAAAAACTCCATTTTACAATTCTGTCGTCCCCTTGTGTGTGTGTTTCTTTTTCTCTCTCAGGATCTGAAAGAGCTCTAACAAATTTTCTTCCAAATTGGTATCTGTAGTATGTATGTCTCTACAAAAAATAAACGATATATATATATATATATTGAAAACATTAGTTTAAGGGTATTTTACTGATGTTTCCAAAAAAGTAAAATATTTTACAACAATTTGGTATCTTGAGAGTGTTTAACATGACAAATAATACTGTAAACTCGTTTTTTAAATAAAAAGTCATTTAAGGGAAGTTTACCCATGACTAATTTTCCAAAAACCTGAAATATTAAAAAAAATGCTCTTAACGATTTGGTTCTAAATGGGTATCTTGGGAGTATTTTACATGACAAATAATATTATATACATGTTTTCATGTTAGACAGTAGTTTAATGGTAATTTACTTATGACTGGATTTTAAAAGAATACACTAGATGAGAAAGTTTATATGATAGTGTCAAACAATATATTTTTGTGTTTGGTCCATAATCCTCGCACAGTTGACAATGAATCTTGGACAGCACTCTTGTTTTTTAATTAAAATAAAGACTAAATGCAAGACTTCACAGCTGTCGGAATAATTGATGATACCGTATTACTTTAAATCACTCACGAAAGACACGATTCAACAATATAGACCAGGTGTCTCCAATTTTTTTTATAAAGGTTCATTTTAAAAATTCGCCAAACTAAGCGATCCGGAAAACTTTAAATGTGATCATCAGTCAACCCCTACAGGCCTACAATAATCGAAAACATGGTTTTCTTTCCTTTTATTTACTTCATTCACTAACAAAATCAAACAATTTAACAATTTATTCCTGTTAAATTAAACGTAAAATTACTAAAACATTTTTATTCCTCTTTGTCAAATTACAAGTACAATAAAAAACAACATGTTTCAAATCAAAGTATAATAACATTTTATGACATTTTATTTATGTTTATGAGAGGACCCCAGTAGTCTAGACTATAAAGATACTGTGCTTCTGTGCTGAAGGTCCTTTGCTCAAATCCTAGCTCTGACTAGTGTAGATTTTTCAGAATAGCAAACCCTTACTTCACCTCTGACAAAGAGTATACTTTTGGTATTTTAGTTGAACTTCAAGCACTTGTTGTAAACATTGGTTATGTTGTACCTGGATTAGGATTTTGATTACCTAAACTATGTCAAAAAATGATCTATAGAACGACACTAAGAAATTCCAAAAAATGACTTTAAATTTACAAAAATGAACCAAAAAAGTGAATGAAAACTCTGAATGCACAAGAATAAATCAAACGCGCACTTAGAAGTGGAAACTAAAATGTTAGCAACGCAAAACCCAAATCAAACTTGCATTCCATTAAATATTAACATTGGTTTATGTTTTTCGTGTGGGCATTGTTCCTTATGGGCATTTTTCTGTGTGAGCTTTTTCCTATGAGTATTTATGACCATGGTGTTTTTTCTGTTCAGAGTTTTCAAGTGCGTTTTTATCGTTTCTGTTTGTTTTGTTTCCGGCCACCGTTTATTATGGACATGCTATAGCCTCATATCTGAACTATTTTGTATCGCGTATAACCCGAACGGGTAGTAAGACGCGGTGCTAAATTATTATTATTGTATCCATTATTTCTTAAAGCTTAACTTTTGGAATAGCTGGAAATATAACTCCTGTGGTCAACCATCGAGCCACAAGGAAGGGTTTATTAAAGGAATAGCAGAAATGATGTTTCTCTAGTTCTAACCAAAGGTTCGTTAATTTAGTGAAGAAAAATTACTCAAATAAGTTTATTGTTGTAATTACTGATAGTATTTGTTTTGAGTTGTCTGCCAATATTGATAACTATTCACCTTAAAACCATTTTATGTAAAATATTTGGTTTCAGGGTTGATGGACTTCTCTGTATTCTCATCACGGACAGGGACGGGGTCCCCGTTCTCAAAGGTGGGTTTCACTTGCCTAACAAACACTTGAAGGGGTACAAAATGGGTCATACTTGGCTAAAAAATACTTAGAGGGTGACTATGTGAGTTCCACTCAACTAACACACTCTAGGAGGTTGATAACGGAGGGGTTCCACTTGCTTAGCAAACTTGTGAAGGGTGACACTGGGTGTTCCCTTATGGTAACTAGCAGCAGCTCCAGATGGAGATTACTTAGGTAGGGATGCTGCATCCAATAAGGAGCAAGAACTATCCAAATACATTTGTGAGGTTAACTTTATTCTTGGCTTTAAAGATACAACAAACTTGTGTTCAGAGTTTATATGTGACATAATTTAAACATAACTTATATTAGTGGGTTTATTTGTTCTAGCATATATTATATTTTTCTTCTTTTCCCTATACCTTCGTCCATGTATAAATAAATGTACCTCACAAAGGGAAAATAGGTTTTCCTTAAAGAGCTCTGTTATACAGGCTGATTCCTTGTTGTATACAATAAAGTGTTACAGTGGAAACTATCTGAAAAAGAAACTAAAAGTATCATAACATATTGCCAGGAATGCCTCGTATCAAGATAAAGCAACATTGCACATATGTTATTTGGCGTGCCAGAGACATGGAATGTCATTCTCATTTACTTGAAAGCGGCCAGTAAGATGGAGGACTAATACACAAATGAGAAACTGACCAATATGATTCTTACTTATGGTAAGAAACGGCGGAATTCTGCTGCCGCTGCTTGTACCTATATTGCACCTTTTCCTGTCCAACAACACCCAAATCCAAGGACATTTGTGGCACTGAATTGTCGTCTGAGGGAAACCAATCACTTTGCACCTGTGATGGTCAACGCTGGTAGGCTGTAACTTCACAGGACCATTGCATTGGAGGAGGCAATTACGCATTCTGTGAAACACTCACCAGGTACAGGTACACGACAATAGCCATACATCATTCATCACCTGTCACAGACGTCTGTGTGGAAAACAGTAAATGACGAATTAGTTTAGCCCTTTAGTGGGTGATATTCTACTTGGACTGGTTGAAATGCCTGCATGACTACAAGGTGAAAACTACTTACACTTTCTGCAGACTATTCTCGCCCACCACTGGAGGACATTGTGCTCGCAACGGGGTTGAACATGCGGCTGCTTCAGGATGGAGCTCCTGCGCATTATTATTGTGCATTGAGACACCATTTTAATTAATTCAATCCCAGATTGGACGCAACAGGCCTGTTGCATGGCTGGTGTGATCTCTTGATTTCACACCTCGCGACTTTTGGTTGTGGGGCCACATGAAGGAAATTGTGTACTACCAATGGCACAAGAGAAAACATCTGGGGAATGCATTTGAGGCTACTGGAAATATGATCCAAGATATGCAGCACATCTTCTAACAAAAACGGCAGTCGGGGTGCAGTAGAGCTGAACTGTATTGACATTTGTGAATGCAATGGTGGACACTTCGAACATCTTCTATGAACGTGCATTGTTCCACTACTCAAGTAAATAAAAAAACTCTTATGACATAATGGTAGACTCTGACCTGTCTCTTTTACTCTCTCGATAAAGAAGCAGAAGCGGTCTCGGCAATATATTATGAGAATTTTAGTTTCTTTTTCGGTGTAGATTCCACTCCACCTCTTTAATGTACACAATTACAAATCACCTTGTATATTTACTTAGGGTGAAAAATTATTTATATTAAAATTACTGATTTATTTAAAGATGTCTACTTGACAGAAATATAAACCTTGCTTGTTCCACTTTCCAACATGCTGACAAACACTTGATTCTCCCTTAGCCCTAGAATAATACTATCAAGGCTTTTTTCCGGTTTCAGCGACAACAGACAAAGCACCGGAACTAGCAATGAGACCCAATTTCTTGTCGACATTTGCAATGGCGACTGATCAAGGTGGCAAACTGGGTCTAGGCAAGAACAAGCTAGTCATTTGTAGCTACTCCACCTATCAGGTAATACAAACAGCCATCTGAGTGGGCAGAATTACAGGGGGATCACTTGTAAGAAAAACCGAGATTATGCTTGAATTTTGTGCTTCAGGAAAAAAGCCAGGAAATGGCTTGAATTTTTCCCTCTGTTGGGAATTCAATAATAATAAGATTTTAGCTAAAGATAAAGGTGACATTTTATGCATCTAATACCAATATACATGGGTTTTCTTCAACTATTTTGTATTAAACTTCAAGTAAAATAAAACTGCCTGTGGTGGCCTGTAACAAAGTTTTACAACAGCAGGGGTGCAGAATATGTCAAAACGTGCGAACAAAGTTCGGGGGGGGGGGGG